>VXBQ01003974.1:411811-461794 GCA_013400175.1 Phainopepla nitens
TTTTTGAGAAACTGTTTACAGATGGACATGGTGCTGTATCTCTGTGGCAGAGAAAGTGAGGTCAAAGAAGGTTGCCTTCCTCTGGAACAAAATGTCAGTGAATGCCTTATTTCCTGAGCACTTTATTTTTATGGGCTTGGACCAACTTTTAGAAGTAACATCTCCTACAACAGCTTTGGCAGAAGGTGGTCCATCATGCAAGAAAAGAATATCTCTGACTGTAAAGTTTTCATTTTGTGTTTTTAGATAGCACAGGCCCACAAAATTCAAGAGCAGTAAAGAAGGATCAATACCTTAAATACAGCCAAATAAAATTTACCAGTATAGGGTACATATCTTCAGTGGAAGACAGAAGTACTAAGCTTGTGAGTTTCTCAGCCTGTCTTTTTGTCCCACTAGAACTCTACTTGTCAAGTTCACCTTCATTTATCTATTCTTCATTTGTGAACTGATCTCATCAAAGCACCAGACCAATGCAATCTTGGTCCTATTAACAGTTGAAATCCATGGTGAGAAGAAAGAAAATGTAGATTTGTCTCATTGACATGTTATTGGTGCCTGAGTTTATGTTTTCTTAACAGCTCACCTCACAATTCTCTGAGGTTGCTGAAAAGTAGGAAGAGAGAACTGAACAATAGTACTTTCATCACCACTCGTGGGGGACTGCTTGAGGAAGGACTAGAAGCATTTTGACAGAGAACTCAGGAAGCCATGAACGTTGTCTCTTTTTTAACCATTAACTTCGAAACACAGGCACATCTTATCTTCTGACCTGGACACTGACCATGACAATTCTATAAGGCTAAATTCCATCAGACAGGCTTACAGCAACCTTTGAGTAGTACCTCTGTGGTTTTTCTTGTGAATGAGAGGTTCAGACAGGACAGCAGTTGGCACATTCAGTTTCTTCAGAGTTACTTTAATGCATAAATACCCAAAAGTAGAAACTTTTTTCTTAATACTTCTTTCCTCCATTTCCTTTCAAGTCATAAATTGGAAGTGGGTAGGAGAAGCAATTCTTTGTAGGTCACCTTGAACTCAGAGAGCAGTTACTTAAAATTTGTAATCAAAACAAATGTGCCTCACTCATAACGCTAACACTGCACGGATTACATCAAGTGGTCAACTAAAGGTGAAAAATCTCTTTAGCAACACACAGTGAAAGCTCCCAACCTCCAACTGCCTTTCCCCAGAACCTGGTCTTGCAAAGTCAGCACTGCCCAGCCCAAACCAGCTGAGGGAAGCTGGGGAAGACACGTTCACCACATATGCAGGCACTCAGCAGTGGAACAGCAGAGCAGGCTCACAGTTAAAGCATCACAAAAATAAATAAGGATGACAGCAAGAAACACAGTGGGCATTTCAGTACAGCTCACCATTCAAAAATGTGCTCCTGGCCCACAAAATGACCCCATTCATGGCTGAGCCAAAGAGCCACAAGGGTCACAGTCTTGTGACCTCACAACACTTCCTTCCTCTTCCCAAAACTGCAGCCTGTAAACCAGCTGACTTATTTTGTCGACCACCAAAAATGTTTCCATCCTTTGGTAGTCTGCAGGCCACAGTATGAATATCTGGCTGTAGCACACAGCTAAATAATTCCTGCATTTGATTTCAAACAAATGGGAGAAGGACAACAGACAATCCACACCACTTCAAAAAGGGACTGCAGTAAGCCAGATGGTGTGGATTGCATCTAGGGGAAGGCTGCTGGTTTGTGATGATAGGATGTGAGGGGAAGAGAGGTAGAAATCTGGCACCTCACCAGTGCAATGCAGTGCAATATCTGCGTTTTACCTAGTGTTTCAGTGGTAAAGGTTGTAACTCCAGGTCCAAGACTGAGGCAGGAGATCAGATCATGGTTTATTGAATTCCCAGTTGCTTTGGATTTGTAAATTTGTGATAGTTAAATTACCTATAAAGTGGTTTCATTATTCACAATTAAATATTCTGTGTCATTTATTATGCATGTGAAAAAAGTGATGTAGAATCATTTCAGTCCTTTGCTCACAGTTTGAGTCAATTTTGCTCTTTATGCTACCATTCTTCCTTTTCATTCTTTTCAGAATGCATTAAAACAAAGAGTGAAAAGATCCTTTTTCCAAGGTTCAAAGAAGATTGTGAAAAACATTTTATATTTATCACTTTTTAAAATATTGATCTTATGTATGGATGCGCACATTCAATCAATTCCAATTTCAACTACAGAACAAAATCATTAAAAATGCATGTTTGTTAAACCTGTGCCAGAAATAATTTTATTTTCTTCTTGAGGCAACAGTTTAATTAAGCCTGAGACACTGGAGAGAAAATGAAGAGAGCTCTGAAAAAATGGCAGTTCTTCACTGGACTGTCTAGGAAACCTCAGATAAATGGAGGTTTCTTAATTACTAATTCAGTAGGTCAGTTTTAGAGCAATTGCACATTATGCTTGTTTCAGAAAAATAACTTTGTGAATTATCATCTGACAGAGTTTCTATCTGCAGTTGGTTCATCACTGAAAAAGAAGATAAAAGACTTTATTCTTTTATTCTACATCACAAGAGGGGGATGGTTTGAGTTACATGATAGAAAAGACATAACTGTATCTGAGTCATTATAGTCATATCCCAAGTCAGCATTGCATCCATAAAGCAACATGCTGTATTTATTGAACACAGTGCAGATAATCCTTTGATCTCTGGTTGTGCTTGTTTCAACAGCCCAGTTTAAATTGGTATTAGCAATTACAATTCACATTATAATCAAATATGTGGCTTCAGATAAGGGAAAAGGAAAAAAAAATTGGTTCTCTGCTTCAAAGATTCAACAATAGATTATAAAGTGCTCAAAGAAGCAAAATGAAGTTATTGAAACCATGCTGGTATCTTTTTGTACCACCCTGAGAGAAGAAATCCTTATCTATTCCTAAAAGACATACATTTAAATAGAAATGCAATTATAGATAAAGAAGATCTGTTCAAACCACTAAAACTGTATTTATAGCAATTTATACAGTTTCTATGCCACTAGTTTTTAACAGCTAAAATTACTGCAAGCTAGCTGCTTGTTCTTCAACATTTTAGTGGCTTTCAGAGATCATCTTAAGTGATCCTTAGTTAAACAGGGGAAGGTTTGGTTGGAATTTTCTTTTGTTTTACCTTTAAACATACACAGCCTTTCCCAATTAGGGAGAAGTTTCTTATTAGAAACCAAAGATGAGAGGTCTCTATGCTTTTCAACACAAAGTTGGAGTCCTTCACCCTTTACCAACAGTGAATTTAATAGCAAATGATTTAATTTGACAGACACGCAAATTCTGTATTTTCCCAACTATGTAGTACTGTCTGGATCTTAAATAACTAAGATTTGTGCTTTGT
Source organism: Phainopepla nitens (assembly GCA_013400175.1). NCBI lineage: Eukaryota > Metazoa > Chordata > Aves > Passeriformes > Bombycillidae > Phainopepla > Phainopepla nitens. The sequence goes on from VXBQ01003974.1 coordinate 415,171, forward strand.
GATGTTGCAGAATCCTATGCTGAAAGGTCACTAAAAGATTTTTAAATGAGCTACATAAATAATTAGAAAACAAAGCCATCTCTTTCATGCAGAGGCTTTTGAAACAAACAGCAGCAATTACAGCATGCCCAACCAGATGCTCTCTTAGGAACTTATGCACTCATGAAAGATTGTCTAGATGCTTCCATTTGTCTCTGTACAAACATCTTCTTTAAGTGTGGCTCTTCAATTCCCCAATTTGTGAATGTGTCTAAAATATGCTTTCCTACAGGGCAGGGCAGACCTTCCAACGAAAAGCTGGATTTAATCTTGTCACAGAATTTGTACCATGTCTGCTAAGTTGTAAATACTTCAGAACTGCCTTCAGTAAACAGGAGCAAGGATCTTGTATAAGGCACCTTGCTGGGGAACATTGTACATTAAATTTCTGCTTCCTAAAGAAAAACAGATCCCGTTTCATTCCGGTGAGTATGAGTGATTCCTATGAATTTGCCAGGACTAGTCTGAATTGCCGTTTTCTTCTTCAGAGTACTTAGTACTTTCATGTTTCTGACCCTGGCAACACCTGTAATCACATTCCCTCACCATGGTCCAGTCACCACCAGATTCAGAAGGTCACAATGAAGTGTGACTGTGAACTTAGCTCAAGTTTTCCGGAATTCACTGAAAGCCCTGTTGGAGATTAAAGAAAATTGAAGCAATTTGAGTCCTAACCATTGCTGTCTTGGAGCATTCTGAAAGCATTCTCAAGCACTCTGAAAGGCTTGCTGGATATTTTGAAGGAGCAACAAGGACTGTTATGTTGATCCCTATTAGGACATTGTGTGCATAACAAAGTCCACAGACAAAACAATATAAAGGTTATGTATTTTCCTATAATCTAGAATATTATCCTTACTAATTTTGTTGAAATTTAACCAATTTATCAAAGAAATCTTATTCATATTTCTTTATACTTAGTTGTATCTCTTTCCTGAAACTAATCATTTAAATTAGTCTAGGCAATTTTAACTTATACTGCCAAATTAATAAATGAAAAAGTAAATGTACCGTACTTAGTGGATAAGGGTGCAATCCAATTATTTTGTTGAACTTATTTGAAGGCTGGAAAGTCTAATGAGCGAGAAAAGAACATCAGACTTGGGCTTGCTAGTAATAGGGTTATTAACTACAGCCTATTTATATGCACAGCTGCAATCTTCCAGAAGGACCCACATAACAACCTGCAGAACGTGTTAAGAGACGGTCAAATAAAGTATCATCTGAACAGTAATTCCAGCTAAGTGAACAGATCCCTGGAGCACTTAAACATATAAACTAAGGTCAGTGGACTCCAGGCAGAAGTGGAGAATATAAATCCAAGACTTCAGGTTCACAATGCCAAGAAACAAAGTCATACAAGCAGAACAGACCATGAGCTGTATTATCTGCTTGTAAGATAAGACTGAGAGGAACACACTTGACGACAGTTACAGATACGGTTTTTCCTTTCCTTCACAAAGAGTAATGTGACCTCAGGTTCTCTTCCTGATTATTTGAAAGGTGAAAGAAGAGAATAGAGGACATGACGTTTCAGACCTGAGTAATTTTCTCTTGGCAAGAAGCTGGATGAATGAGATTTCCCATTTGGAATGGTAGAATATGCTCTACTCTGCCGAGCAGCATGCCACAGAAGACAGTGTTCTAAAACTCTTTTATATACATATATCTTACAGCAACAAATTCCTTTACAGGGAAAGATTATTATTTATTAAGTACCTTCTCACACAAGCAGCATATTAAACTTGGCACACAAAGAGCATGAGAAAAATCTTTGCCCAGCTGACATCACTTAAAGTAAAAACTAAGCAAAATGATCATAGGGCCAGGTACACAATTAAAAAATTAAAGCCCAGAATTACAGAAGTTGTGAGACAGCATTAATATAATTCCCCACATTAAAATACTTAAAATAGACTTCTACCCCTATTTCCTTATATGAACTCTAGAGAAAAAAGCCCACTGATGTGGTGCAATTTCTAACGCAATACAGTTTTCAGAATATTTCATCTTACATCATTATAGTACTCCATTCACCGTCTACATGATAATGCCTGATTAAATGAACTGGGACACTGGGGTTTTTTTCTGAATAATTTATACCAGAACATTGTAAACTGTTTTTGAGACTAATATTTCACAGTGATGGTTATAAATTCAAATGCTGGGAAAGAATTTAGATGTCAAAGAATTATGTAACTACCAGAAGAATATGCATTTTAGCATATTTTTGTTCAAATCTGTAAACTAGTCTATGGGATAAATGACAGAATAAAAACGAATGTGAAAAGCCAAAGCAGACTGTGAGGAACATGCTCTTCAGCACAGATATAGAAGCAAATCTATAAAACCTGTAGTACAAAATACATTTTCTGTTAAAGACTTTGTAACATCCTTTTTTCCTTTGTGACTTCAGTAAAGAAAAAATGGGATCTCAGTTCTAAACTCATAAATCAGTTTACATTTGTGACAAATACTATTGAAAAGAGCCAACCAGGATTTTTGTCCAAAACTCCATTTACCTGTTACAATTAATTAGAACTCATTATGGCACAATGAAATTCTGGAAAACTTACATATTACATCATGACATATTGTTGGTATAAGTATACTGACAATAATTGAGAAACTCTATGAACGAAACACATTCTTTGATTTAATTAAGATCTATGCCTGCCAGACTCACGAGATCTTGAGCATTTCATTAACAAGAATTTCAGACAGATTTTACTGGTATTATGTGTTTTACAGGGTATTTTGCTTTGCCAAACCATAGTAAATACATTTGCATCATTGCCACTACATTTACAATAAAACTAGAGTGGCAAAGTTTAAGACCTTTAAGGTCTCAGAAGCCTGAGGGCCTTCTTCTAGACCAAAGTATAAACTACACAATAATGGTATTTTAAAAAGAAAAAGAACAGATGATATTAACATTTTAAGCATGTACTTTGTTAGTAAACCAAGGTCTTGAGAACAATTCCATTAAAGACTAGACCAACTGTATCAGCTTACTGTTTACACCACCCCTCCCCACTCCCAGATCTCACAAAGCAGCAATGCGATGCCTGAAACCCTACAAGTCTACCCACAATTCAGGAGCTGGTTTCATGTTTCACCAGCTCTCTCTGCCCACCAAAATGAGGAATTCTGCTACATACTCCACTACATCCCTGAGTAACCATCTCAGTTGCTGTAATCACACAGTTCTTAGAGTAACAACTCTGCTGTCAGTATCTCAGTGTGATTAGCAGACCAAGTTCTTTCCCCCTTTCACCTCAGTCCCAACGTGACCATTTTACATTTCTCTTCTTTTAGCATTTCTCCTTTAACTTCATCAACAATGTTAGCTCTATCCACTAGGTAAAAATCTCACAGTCGGATCTTCCACCTTGGTCCTGCATGTGGGAATCTCTGAATCTGTGTTGAACAGCCCTTTATATCCAATCCACATGCTCTTAGACAAGCAGTTTTCCGTTAGACTTGCATGGAAAATATGTACTTTTTTTAGCATGGCATTCATGAAAAGACAAGGTCTTGGTAGTCCTCCTTCTATTGTACAAGGTTAAGCATATAGTCTGCAGCTAACAAATACAAACATACAAGTACAGGTATTTGGCAACTCCTGTAGAGAACAGTTGTTTTAAGATTAATCCTTGACAATTGGCACTAGTCTTTCTGGCACCTACTTATTCATAATGAAAAGAAAAATATTGTTTCTTTCCTCCTTCCTCCTCAATGCTGTGGTGTTTCTTACTTCATGCCTCAGGCAACTTTTACATCTGCCAAAACCAGGACTAATCTTTAGATGGTCTTGCATATCAGAATGCAAGAAAGACGCAGTGTAATTTTAGAAGACAACTTTTACAATGTGGAGGAAAAGAGCTTTTACAACCATTTGTAAATCCTATGTGTATTTGTAAATTATTACTGAAATAAAATCCCACAGTAATTTTTTAAACTGCTGCATGGGAGTAGAGACAAAAGAATGGATGGAAAGAAAAATATTATAGCATATCTGTTTATACTCAGACCATCAAAAGGGTGACAAAGCTGCATGTTCTGGTGACTTTGCTAGCCAACAGAACAAGCACTTCAAATGTTACGTTTAAATTTCTAGTCTCAGGATTTAGTTGGTCACAGTTTAGGATGTAAAGGATTTAAAACACAACCAAACTACTCTGAAGAGTAGTGCCCAGAGCAAAGGTACAGCAAGTAGCTTTGGGCAGAAACCAGCCTAAATTCCAAGAAAGAAAGGGGCTGGGGTGAGCAGCCAGCTGTCATGTACAGGTGATATCTAGGACCACGCTCAGGTGGAAGGCAGGAAGCTCACTGGCTAGACTTACTTCAGTAGAATAAAAATAGAACATATATAGCAGGGTGACATTCAATTCTTCCAAACTTCACTTGACCCTAGCAAGGAAGGCCACCTGGATGTCCTCATCCCCTGTCACTGTCACCCTGGTGCTGCAGTGACCTAGGACATTGCCAGTTGTAGGCTGATTTGAGACTCCAAGAAGGGAGCGCTCCCTGTGGAGCAGGCACCGGTGGTCACTGAAGCTAATATATTTTTCCTTTGTATTGCAATGGTTTATATGCAGTGACAGCAACTGTGCCTCAGCTGGCAAGAGGAGAACACTTTTAAAGAGTTGCTGGTTTGCCCAGACTTAGTGGAGCACATCCCTTAGTCCTTCTCAGGTATCACCAAGCTGGGACACAGCAGCTTCAGGTGTCCTCAAGATCAGAAGAGACTGCTACCACCCTTTCCATCTCCCCCATTCTCACCTGCCCACTTATTATAGACATGCTCTGTTCATTTGGAAAATACATGAACTTCATAAAGGTCACACTACACTGGTGAACCTGAACTGCTTCCTTCAAGAAAAATTGTATCAGGAAAATAATTTCTGAAAATATCTAAGTTGTTTTGAGGCTTTCTTCCACATCTAAACATTCACTTGTTCCATCAATATTTCAGATTTCCAGCTCTAAGCATGACAATGTTTTTCAGCTGTTGCCACTAAACAACATCAACCCCATATGTACAAATGAAATTTAAGTTGTAGCTATTGCATACCCAGATACTGAAATTTCTAAAAACATTATTACATTAGGGTGCAATGGTCATTTAATCAGAAGGTAAACACTGCCCAGTTCTCCCTAGCAGAATTAAATACTTTCAGTCAGCTCTTGGGTTTTAAATAGGCAATTCAAATTTTAGAATATTTGCCAAGCTTTACACCACAAAATCCAGCATACACCTTAGTGTTAAAATCTGATAGGCCTTCTGGTAGTTAAAATAAACGAACAAACAAACAAACAAAGTGATCCCTTCACAAAGAAAAAATTTCCTCCATATCAGTTTCATGTTAATTTGACTGTTTTCATCATGACAAGATCTCTGTTTCAGAACAAATGACAGCAATATTGCCACTCCCATAAAGCACAGGATAAAATACTGTCTCCAAATCATATTAAAAAAAGNTTAAAATCTGATAGGCCTTCTGGTAGTTAAAATAAACGAACAAACAAACAAACAAAGTGATCCCTTCACAAAGAAAAAATTTCCTCCATATCAGTTTCATGTTAATTTGACTGTTTTCATCATGACAAGATCTCTGTTTCAGAACAAATGACAGCAATATTGCCACTCCCATAAAGCACAGGATAAAATACTGTCTCCAAATCATATTAAAAAAAAGCCAGTTATTAATAAAACAAACATACCCAGAGGTACTACTTATTTCAGCAAATATCAACAAAAATACTTCAAAGAAAATAAACATTTCCTAACAATGCCAATATTCTTTCTTCACCCTCTCTCTTGTTTCCTTTTTACCATTTCTTTTTCTACTTCTCTTACACATCAGTTCACTGCCATGAAGTAATGGGCTGGCACTCTCAAAACTTTCAAAACCAAATCCCCACTATAATCTTCTAATTCTTTCAAATTCACTTAAATTGTGGCAGCAACAGGTATCAGCTTACAGTCACAGGAGAGAGGCTCACAGAACTGTATTTAGAAACCCTTCAACATTTTGGAATGAATAGCAAAAAATCCACGTGGAGAAAATGTGATAATAGAGCTATAACATGATGGCATCAGGCTCTTAAAACATTTCTCCTCAAAGCTCTATTGTATGCATTATTTACTTTGAGCATAGGGATATCTGGAAGCCACATCAAACAGCTAATGGACAGACATTTTGTTAACATATGTAGAACTGATGCCAGGCCATAAAACAACACTGCACTGAGTATTACACATCTTCAGAAAAGTCTGGTTGTTGTGTGTTGATTTTTTTTTTCTTGAGGTTGGGATGGATTTTTGGTCTACAAATTATTTCTTCCATTATGTGCATGAATACCTAACAGGCTCAGAAGCCTGGACAATTTTTATGTTCTCTTGTTCCCTGGATCTTTGCCCAGTATCACAAAATCTGAGACAGGGCTGATCTTTGAAACTGGGAAAGGAAGAAGAATGAAAAAGTAAATAAGCATCTATGTCCTTTGCAGAACAGGTTCTGTTACATCAATCACGGACTGGTAAAGAACCTCACAATCTATGCTACTGCCTTAGCATCTCTGTTTCTCAGGTCATCCCTAGGACTACTGCTTTCAAAGCGCTGCTCAAACTTGGCACTAAGCTACAGTGCATTCTTCAATGGTCTTTCATGTCCTCGGTGCTCAAAATGGAGACTCTTTTCAAATGGTACACACTGTAGATATGGCATTCCATAAAAACAGGAGGCCAAAAAGCTTTGTAAAGTGAATTCCTGGAACAGCTCTCCAGGATTCTGAAAATGCCACTTACAAGCTCCTCTGTTTCTGCTCTGAAGTATTTATCCTGGATCACAGAAAAATGAGCAGCCTTTAAATTTATGTACTTTGTAGGGCACTTAAGAAACAGTTTTTCCATCACTTAGTAACTGTAGGATAAGTAAAACAGTGCTGCACACCAAGAAACACAGTACGAAAGGACACTGAAAGATCAAGATTGTAGAAGAATTATAACTTTATCCACTTTGATACCTTTTCAGTTAATCACATATTTTGTGGTTCCATATTTGGCACATTAGGTACATTGAAGCTGGATTAAAACAAACAGCTGCTATTTATAGCATTTCCCCAGAGAGGGGAACGGTTGCTGCTGCACTTTAAGACCAATCATGTTACATCTGTATTAAAATGAGAAGACAAACATGTTTTACTGCCAGATCTGCCTGAATTTCAGATGAAAACAACATTAGTTAACTTGTGAATTTCTCAGTCAGCCAGTCTCCAGTGTCAGGTTACATAGTTTAAATATAATATCTCACCAACACACAATACAGCACAAAAGGATGCTAACAGCATGGGCCTAGGTGCAACAGAATGCTCAAATACTACTCCAAGATAAAAGTCAGGAAAAGTCAGGAATGGACTGCAAATGTCTCTAACCTGCAATAGCCTGGACTTCAGCACGTTCTGCTACCATACGTTTGTCATTTCACAAACTCTTTGGCTCAATTGTCAGCAGTCATACAGGCTCAAATATGTTAAGTCCCACAACCCACGGGTTTTCTACTTCCACTGCTGTCCTAAGCACCGTGAGAATGGGATCCCAAGCTCAGAAAGGTTGCCAGGACATCAAGTCATAGCATGTTTGGTCCCACTGTTTCCCATTTGTTTATATGAAGAAAAGGGGATCTTGAATTCATTATCTTATAGGCACAGCCCTGATGCCTTAAATTTTAGCTTTTATATTTCTCAGATTCTGTACTGCACTGGTATGTGACTCTGAATTGCATATAAAATGTTAGCAACTTCTCTTCACAGTTTAGTTAGACAAAAAATACTTTTCCAGCCTGAGAACCAAGGACACCATTGCAGCTTCAGGCCCAAAAAGTATAAACAACAACAGATTGAGGAGAGCAAACTAGGAGGATGGGACTTCATAACATAAAGCTGTAATTGGACAATTAACTCCAATATGCAAATAGACCAAAAGTTATAAAAGTGTAAAAACTCATGACCAGTCGTCCATCTTGGGTCCATCTTGGGTCCATCTTGGGTCCATCTCGGGCAGAGCCTTGGCCAGGCTCTTGTACTGCCCAAGGAGTACCCTTTGAAGGCCTTTTAATAAATACTTTATTCCTTTAACACTGTCTAGCCTCTGTTCTAGGTAGCCTCTTTAGGCATCAGCCTCACCTCCTTTGGGCACCTAGAGGTTAATCAGGCCTCAACCAGTGCCTCAGGCACTAAACAAGGACCTCAGCTCTTATGAGGATGGTGGATACTCTGACAGAGTCTTGTCTGGGGTGAACAGTCCTTTCCTAACTTACAAGGAATAATACAATTATAAACAGAACAGAGACATTGGTGAGACACTGAACTTTACTGACAGCATGACAAAATCCATTTCCTTTTTCTGTTCAGATGCTTTCTACATCACCTGAAAACTTGATACTGCAAAGCTGCATCTTGCAGTAGGTTTCACCATACATTTTTTCTAGCTGGAACATTTGCTTACTGCCTACTGGCTGGTCAAACAGAAAGGATAAAGCAGGAAGGAAACCTGAGGTATCAGTGGGTTAATTTTTCAAAAGTACTCACACATTGGGTACAGAGATGCCTCATAAACACATGGGACATCTGCGCTCACACCACATCATTGCCTCTGAAGATGAATGCACCCCTGAGATCTTGATGCTTCACAAAGCAGTAATACCATTTCTTTTACTGCTTTAGGTTATTTGGAAATGCAAATGTATTGAAGTTAAGCATAGATGCTTAAAATAAGGCTCACAACTCAAACAATTTTGAGTATCTGTTTTGACGATTTCAACATTTCTTGCAGCAGCAATGACTTTCAGAACACTAAGCCTAAAATACAGCAAACCTTTAGGAAATATATCAAAAATGCATCAACTACTATTTTTCTGTTTTCCTTAGCATTTTTCTAGTTTTACCCCCCAAACCCCAATTGCTATGTGCAAGAATTCACGTAAGAAACTTGGAAAAACTATTGAAAAAGAATTGCATATGCTGCAAAATTGGTCAAATTAAAAAAAAAAACTCCAAAAAAACCTTAACAGATAAGAAAAAAATTATTTTCTCCTTTAACATATTTTAATAATAATAATTAATATTGCTTGTAATATAAACTTCTCAGACAAATATTATTTCATTTCATTGTGATTATTTTTAATAAATATGCTAAAATCTCATGGAAGGAGTTAATGAATGATTTATAAATCAAGCAGTATATTAAATTCTGGTCAATATATAGATGAACACAAGTATACCTAAATGTGTAGTTACATCTTGAGCTGAATCACTTTTCACCAGACTTCACACACCACTTCCTTCAGTGTCCTATAGCAACCCTCATTTCAACTAAGGGTTGAAAATTTTGAAATGGGGTTGAAACCCCATTTTCAGGGGTTTAAGTTATAATTTGCTGCAATGCCTGTGACCAGTTATGTTTCACAGGTTTCAACCTAATTTTAAACTGTTTTGCTTTAGACCTTTGTAAGAGCAATAACACCCACTGTTGATTTCTGACCCAGAATTCAGAGATCCAGATGTGGGTTTGTTTCAATTCAAAACTTAAACTGAAATTTTGGCCCATGGAAATGGCATCTTTCTGTTCCCCTGGATCTGTACAGCATTTTGGAACACTTTGGCATAGAGGGCATTGCAAGAGTTTGGATCTGCAATGTATTTTATTGCCTAAATAGCGAGATAGTTCTCATTTTTACCAGAGCAACACAGTGGAATGAGCATGGTGAAGCATCCATTAAGGCTCCAAAAGGAACTGAGTACTAAAAGAACCTGAACACCACTTGTTTTATTTTTCTGTTTCTTGGTTACATTTTCAAAGTGTGTCCACTACTACTCCCATTATCATGAGCAACGGTCTTGTAAATAAGCCTTTACCCAGTTTTTTAAAAAAATGAGCTTGTCACTGGAAGTAGTGAAGAGATCCCAATCCATTCCGTTACTTAAAGAAACAGAGCAGGACAGCAAAGAGAAAATCAAGTCCAGGCAAGCACCTTAATATATCTTTGAAATCTACATTTGAACACTTCATAACCTGAACTGAAATGTCAAATTTTGAAACACACCAAACATAATTCGGGAAAGATAGTCTATTAACTGGTTAGAAACATCATTAAAAATGCAGATGACATACAATTAAATTAAATGCACCCTAATTAGAAAGTTGGAGCATTTAACTTGGTAAATATGTGTTTCATGAAGCCAGACTCACAGGTGATGTTAGGCAAACCAGTCAACCATCAGGGTAGTTACTCTTTCCCTGCCCAGTGATCAAGCTGCTAAAATTGTACATTGATGCCAGCACTGAGGATCTCTAGACACCACAAGCCAGAGCTACTGAACTGTCATCTCAGAAAAGATAAAATCTGTTAAATAGATAAACTCTGTTGCCTGGTTTAAAGGTCAGAAATAGTAATTCTTCTTCTCCATTGAAACCATAAAAGCACAGTGTTTAAAAAAGCACTGTGGCTCAGTAGGTACTCCAGTAGCAATTCCTAGTGCTGCTGTAATTGAGGTTGCATCAACATTTTCACAATAAAACACACTGCCAGAAAAGTAATTCCATGTTGTAAGCTGACACAGAAGATCTTGTACCAGGCACAAATCCTTCAGCACCATGAGTTTGGTTTGTAGGATTTTTAGCTAAGAAGTTGGAAGAAAGGAGAAAGCAAGAAGAAAAGTCTTATAAATTGAAGCCAACAATGTAGAACTACATAACATTCAAACAGAATTTGTGGTGCAGACGGTTTATTCCAAACATATATATATATATATATACTTACAACACCTGCTAAACATGGCCATGAAACCTGTTACCTGAAAAAGACTGACAAGCGAAGATACCTAAAATACAGAAGAGCGTGTGTATAAAAGTTACTTGTTTTAGGGAGTTCTTGGAAAGGGCTGTTTTTTCTGTTTGTTTCTTCCATATTTTTAAAGAAAAAATTAGGAGTTTTTTGTATATTTTCACCCACCTGCTCTGGGTACTTGCTTCCAACTATCTCTGCCACAGTGTTAAAGGACAGAGAGTCTGGGTAAGTCTTAGCTCCCATCCTCAGGTGCACAACAATTTTAGTGCCACGGAGAGACATTCGTGACATCATTTCAGCATCTTCCACAGAGATGCAAGCAGTGGGAATTTGGGGTACATCAGGCTGGTAACTCTGCTCCCCAGTATGTGGACTGTTAAAAAAAACCAACAAAACACAGCATTAACAACTTAGCTCTGTAATTTTTTTTAGTATTACCAAAGAATTATTAAAAAGAATACATTCATGATTATCTCTGCCATACTCTCAAAAGGGACATAACTACAATTTTTAATAAAACTTTTGACAAAATACATCAAGTGTTTTTACACTAATCAGAATATCTGACTGTTACTATTATATATGTCTAGAAATCTATTCATTGTCAGCTGTATTTAGGTCATTTTTATGCTTTGATATCACACTCTGTTCACTGCTTTACCAGAAAGAAAAGTAATGAAAAGTCTAAATGAACAGGTTGATATAAGTGCATTTTTTTTTTCCTGTGACAAGTAATGAAATTAAAATCTGCTATTAAATTTCAATGCTATTTTCCAAATAACAGAATTGCAGAACAGATGAGGTTGGCAAGAACCTCTGGAGATCATCTGGACCAACTCCCCTGCTCGAGCAGGCCACCCAAAACCAGTTGTCCACACCATGCACAGTGCATGAAAATCTTCACCTGTGAGCCTTCTCACAGCAGTAGACACATTTTTTATACATTTAAACAAACAAACAAACAAAAAATGAATTGGGTTATTTTTAAGTCTTCTAAACTGGAAAAAACCCCATTTAATTACTGGAGGAGATATGTTAAGGAGGAAAGGAGAAATCTACTTTGTAAGGTTATAGATTAGGTAAAATGGGAGACATTATTCAGTTCTATTTAGAAGAATAAATCCTTCTCAACAATAATAACAAGTCATATTGTAATCAATAACATAACCTGCAGAGTAGAGATGTATAAATATTTATTTCACATGGAAATACTAAAAACCAGTTACAAAGGCCTTACAGTAGCTCCTTCAGAGTATAGACAGATCTGCCTATTAACTGACAACAGTTCAGGAAATTACTGCTTCCAGTTGTTTACAGCTGAACCTCAATCAAAGGCCAGTGTCTCTTCCCATCAGCTGTGCAGGAGAGGAGACCCATGGTTCACCTTCAAAATAACATGCAACCTGAATTTAACCTGAAACTTAGAATCTCTTGTGCCATGTAATATTCCCCAAGAGGGATAAACTCATGTAGACTTTTAAGCTCAGATCTTTTTTCTTTATTTTTAATTTTCTCTTTGTTGGGGAAAAAAAAAAAGGCATCCCTCATCCCCACTTTTAAACTGTGATAACTTGCTGCATATGTTTAATATTTCTTTGAGTGTTTGGGGATAAATCCAGCATGTTAACCAAGAGACTTTCCAAACAATGTAAAATAAACAGACTGGAAAAAAAAAAGAAAAAGAAAAAGAGAGATGACAATTCCATGTACTAATGTTAAAAAAACCCAAACCCTACAATCAATAACTGAGCGGAAACTGTTTGTTTCTGGTAATTTTAAATGATTTTTTTTGCCTGTATCTTCTGGTAAGTTAATGTCTTAGTACTAACATGGTGTGCATGCAGTAATTCAAGTTTTATCACTCATCTCAAGGTCCTTGTTATTTCTCAGATGCTCAATAAAAGAAACCCTGAAAACTGTATTTGTTTCTCCAATTTAAGCAGCAAGCACATTTCTTGCAGATGCTCCATCCTAACAGTTCCACCACAACTGTGGATAAGGCTCCAGACAACTAGCTATGATCCACATATGCTTACACATCTCAAGTGAATGAACAATTGTAGGTACAAAACTCACCCAGCTAGCCCAAAAAATGAACCTTGAAGTTACCTGGAAGTGCCATTTGTATGCTCAAACTACTGCTCTGCCAAGATTACAAAGGTAAACCCTACTACCCAAACTAAACCATACTGGCATGGGCAGGCAGAGCCACCAACAGCTCAGATGATACCAGGAACTGGTGGGAATGGATGACTGCTCAAATTATTTCTACAAAAAGGGAAATGGACCCTAAGGATGACCAGTACAACACAGTACTGTAGATTCCTAACGCTACAAGATGAACTCAGATAGAAAACATTTGTGGCAGACAGTAAGCATCCTGGGATGCACCTGATTAAAGTTTACATGCATGCAATACATGCCATGTGTTAAGTATATCATCTACATAATAAATTGCTTTAAAAAGTGCCAAGGAGTACATTTAAAAAAAAAAATCTAAGCAAAGCAAATTAAGTGCCTTTTATGAAGAGATAACCAAGAACTGGAAAGGCTACTGACCATATGGCAAGACCTGAGCAAGAACTAACAAAACTACTAGCGGACTCCGTGTAACAGATGGAGAGAAGCATTTCTGAGTTTGGCTCAAAACGGCAAACAGGATGTAGTTTGGGAAAATTAGGAGAAAGAGGGTTTTTTTGCGGGGGAGGGAGTAGGGAGAATGGCAAGAAAGTGTTGTTGGTTTTTTTTATTGAGTCTGAACAAACATGATTTTGGGACTATTATTTCAAAAGAAGAAGGATCTTATAAAAAAAAAAAATAGACTCTCTTGCATTTATCATTTCTTGCACCTTGAAAAGGAAATGAAAGGAAAGCATCACATAAAACCAGCTACAGAGATCACAAAGAACCCTGACTCTGAATCAGCATTTCAACTTTACTTTGGTACTAACACACAAGAAAGGTGTACCTCTGGCATTTCCACTAACACCTGGGTGTGATGTTAGCATCTGCTTCAAACACACTCTCTCTGAAAAATGCTGTTATCCAACAAACCCTAGGTCAATTCTGCAAAACTTATAGGGTAATTAGGCTATTTAATATATGATACCCCCAGTCCAACACCACAGTTTGGTGTTCAGAAGAGATGGCAAGTAGCTCTTCCACTATTTTTATTTACTTAACAAAACCACCTGTTTTGATCTTAGATCTACTGAATCACCTCACATCGATATTTAAACTATTAATTGAAAACATATTAATGTTACTACAAACTCATAGTCATTTGGTCCTGACATTCTTGTTCAACAGCTGACAAAAGTCAGATAAATAAAGTGGTTGAGTTTTGCTTTTGATAAACCTCTAGATTTCACATCTTGGAAAGTATTTAAGAGAAGTGTCATGATATGAATAAAAGGAGAGAGAAGGCTCAAAATAAACTACACATTTTCTCTGTTAAAAGTACATGTCAAATGACTAGTAAGAAATAGATGTGGCTTATATCTTACACAAAAGTGTAAAGGGAGGATAAAAATCTCAAAAAGCAGCTAGTTATTTTCTCTTCTGAGCAAAACAATCAAATGTGGAGAAACTAAAAAATGTGGATGAAAAGATGTGCTGCTGGTGTCAGGTCAGTTCTAACTCTTCTTCTTGTGGCAGCTGACCTCGCATACTCCATTACTTTCTTCCTGCACTTCCAACCCTTATCTCTAAGATAAGGTAAAATGCCTAGGGAAAAATAAACTGTGTAAGAACCAGTGCTTCAAGCTGAACTGGATGCTCTGATGGAAAACAGATCTCAAGCTGAAGCCTTGGGAAACGACAGCAATCTCCTAAAGGGAGAAGTAAGCACGACATTACAAGAACACTAACACTGTTAAAAGGGAAAAAAAACCCAACCAATCAAAATTTGATGATACAAAAGCTGAGAAAAATTTATTTCAGTCATAATTTGTATGCACATACCCCCAATGCACCATTCTTCACATCAACCTCAAAAAGCAATCTAGAGATGGGAAATACAAAATCAATGTTGTCTAAGTATTGCCAGTGTTGTCTAAGATTGGTCATTCAGACAAACACATTTCAAGACTCTAATTACATATGTGACCACCTATTTTCTGCAGGACCCATGCAAAATTCACTGTATGAACGATAAGTAAATTAAAAATTCATATCAGATCAGCTAGTTTGGTAATATTGACTTAAATAATAAAATACATTCCTGAATAGAACCATAACTGCATTAATCACTAGCTATACCCACAGCAAGATCACAGCCTTAACTGGGTAACAGGCTCACATCTTCCACATACTTTGCTTTTGTGTTTTCACTTGTATATTCTACGTATCACAGAAAATCCCCTCATAACATACAAAGCTTTACACTTTAAAGGGGGTGATGGAACATACTGTAGCAAAAAAATGGGAAAGGAAAAATACACATCTTGCCCTTGCAGTTATCTACAGAGAGTAGCTATTAATGAGTGCCTCACTCCTCTAACCTTCTCTGCATCACATGCAGCATGGCAAAGCCTGAACTCCATGCAAGTAAATCCCCTTTTCCAGCACTATAAAGTCCTTATGAAACAAAAGTTGCCCTTGTGTGCATTCCAACTGTGTATGTTCTTCCAAGATTCTCACCATTATCTGGATAGAGAGGCCAACTGTAATTGCAATTAGTTAAAATGTCAAAAGTATTGTTAATCTTCTCAGAAGAATTAGGTCTATAAAAGTAAAATCAAGACTATTTCCCATTTACAACCATTTGGCAAAATATAAAAGAAATAAATTCAGCCTAATTTTGTGTTTCTGTCATCATTTGTCCCAAGATTCACTTGCTTTGTTTGCTTCTTATATTGTCTTTGCGGGACTTGATGTGTTGGTTTACAGTAAGTTGAAAAGATATCAAGATTGTCAAATTCAAAACCAAATAGGAATACACACAGAAAATTTTAAGAAACTGCACAGTAAAAATATTATACAAATACGGAATTAAATAGTATAAATAAAATAGTAGTCTGTTACCAAGATTAGAATATCTGGAATCCAGCCACACAGTGTCTCTTCCAGGCTTCTTTGCACCAATCCTGAACTGGTGCAGCATCAGCACAAGTGTAATGGAGTGTAAGAAATGCTCCAGAAGCTACCAGCCTTACCAAGGAAAATTCTCATTGAAGAACGCAGCGTTATTCTGTTACCACATGGACTCCATTTAAACTAACATTTAGAAAACTGCATTTAATGAGTTCTAGGCACTCAATAAAATTAGGCTTTACCAAAAAAGCATAATAGCTTTGCCATAATTACATATGTTGTAGTTTATAAAACATAACTTACACATATGTTTGTATTTCACTATAATATTCAGTAACACAAGCACCAAGAGAATTCTCCAATAAGTATAGAATTTTCTAAAAATAGCATGGATTAGATATGGTTTGACAAACAAGAAGCAGAAAAGAACTCTGAATAGTAAAATGATCAAATGAAGTTCAATGAATTCTACCCTGGGAACTGCTGGGAAAGTAGAACAGCTTTCCAAGAATCTGTAGAAATTGAAAGTTTGCATCAGCTGCTCTTCAACTGAAAAAGAACCTTGCTGGATCTTACAGACACGAGGATGACTCTCCAGCAGCTGACATCCTGAGGGAACTATTTAAGTCATACACCTGTTTGGCCTCCTTCTGCTCAGTACGAACCATCAAGCCCTGTCCTTCTGTGTTTACATCCCTGCCTCGTGAGAACGCAGCTGCCTGCTGCGCGCTACAACAGGTACATTACGAGAGGGCTCCTGGAGTGAACACCACTGGCTGAAAGGATTCTGGCTTCATAGGCCTTGTTTTTAATATTTTTTTTGTTGAATTCCTAGCTTCTCAGCCTTGAGCACAAGTCTTATTTATATCTTCAATGACCCCCTCTAACACCAGGGACCAATGCGCACAGAGAACAAATTCAAAAAACCTCACTGAGAACAGATGTTGTATTTTATACCTACAAGAAGGATATAAATAAATCCAAACAAACAAACAAAAAAGAAATCAAAACCCAAAACAACAAACCCCCCTCATTTTCTTTATTTGGAAAGCAGCAAGTCAGACAAAGAAGCTTCAAAAGGCTAGCAATACAAAAGCAAACTAAGAGCTAGCTCTCTAGAATATCGACCTGCTCTTCATACCATCTCCATTTAGTGATGCTTTTCATTACTATAATTAACTTGTACATCAAAATTATCAAACACAAATAGGTGTGAAGAGGCATTAGAGCTTTCAGGGTACTGTATCAGTCCTTCCAAGTCTCTGATTCGTTAGAGATGGGGAGTAGCAGAGAGGGTCAAGCTCTACCACACACACCCCAGAAACATGAGTCAGTCAGCCCTGGCACTGAATATAATATATCATGGGGCACTACAGGGAGCTTCCTCCTCCTTTCAAAAGATGGTCATGGTAAAGGGTAACATGCAGCCAGCACTCAGCTGAAGGAAAAGGAGGATATTTGTCTTACCACCATAAATCTTTTCCCTTTTAATCAGCTGACCACTGAGGTAAATAGAGGGGAGCAAGATCTGAGAGGAGGCAGAAGAAAGTCTCAAATTCACAGAAGAGGATGGTACTTTTCTTCTCCCCTTCCTTCTCTGCACAACCCACCATTCAGAGTACTGTGTTCTTTGGACACTGTCCTCCATAAAAACCAAAACAATCTTAAACTCATATGCATTTAGGAATATTGTCTCCCCTCAACAAGCTGTGTCAATGCAAAGAAAGCCTCATGGAGATAGATACACTTTCAAAGTGTAAAAAATAAGACAAGTATCAACAGGAATACAAAGGTAGTAGAAGGAAAAACTGTAAGATGGAAATGGCAGTGACAGAGGGTAAACATATTTCTGAAGTCAGCAGGGGACAAAACATCTTAGTACCAAAGGCAACTATGTGGATAGATTAAAGAGGAGAACTTTAAAAAAAAAAAAAAAACTAGACAGCAGAATAACATAGTTATAATCATCTCAGATACATGGAATTAAATCTCAAAAGTAAAACAGAAGAGAAAGAATGGAGAAATCTAGTTATCTTTTCTTCTGTTTGCAGGTACAACCTTTTCCACTGAAACACTTCCATTAATCTCAACAGAAGAGGACGAGACAACAGGGGAGAAGACTTTAAAACCTAACTGGATATGAGAAGAAAGTGAAGGGACTGACTGGATTCAATTTCAAGGAATGAGCAAAAAAAGCCACTGCAAGACACTTGTCCAAGTGAGCCACAATATTTTCTGAAGAAAACTGAAACTCTGAAAAGTCTTCACTACATAACTGCTTCTTTCACTCCCATACTTCTAATTTCCATAGAATATTAAACACCTTTTTGATGTTCTGTTAAACAACCCAATACTTTTACCATTCAAATAAAAAAGAGAATTAAAAAAATGTTAGTAAAATAATACAGAGGGGAGTACCACTTATTTTTGAAAGGGACTGTTTTAACTACACCTGATCATTACATTTGCCTGTTATCTAGTTCACACATTATACAACTCCACTTATGCAATGTAAAATGCACTATAAATACCTAATTGATAAGAAAACTTTATCTAATACTGTATTACTCTTATTTGATAGACTCGTTCCCCAACAAATGGTACATTTTTATTTCCAAAATTCAGGCAGGTCTTGCCTGTCACTTTGAACTTACAGACACCCTGAATTTTTCATTTTTGAACCTGAAATCCACTGTAAGCAGAAAAGTTCTTTTTAGGAACAGAGTGTATTTTTTAAGTTCATTATAGTATCTTAACTCCAGTGAACTGCAACAAAATACAGAGCAGCGCAGCAAAATGTCATGCCAAGTGTGAGTGTTTTTTCCCCAGTTGTATTTGTTGACTGTGTCAGATGCTCCGAAAAGCTTCTTAATCTACATGAGATGAAATAAAAATTGTCCCAATAGGTATATATTTCCTCTTAACAGCTCCCTTCCTGGCAATTAGTTGTGTTTGGGAAAGAAAGAGTGCCAGGCTTAAAAAAAAAAAAAAAAAATTCCAGCACAAACCATGGTTGAGAGAATGACCGATTAAGTTTTGGGGATCTTTCCATGCTACAGGCTTCTTTGGGAGCATGCAGGAAGAACACCTGGCACACAGAGCAGTTTTCATAAGAAAATTAATGTAGGGTTTTTCTGAGAAAGTAGTTCCGTTTTGAGAATTCAAGTCATTTTCCTTCCCCAAAAGAAAAAAAGAAATTGCTGACAAATTGAGAAATTGCTGCAACACTTTCTCACTGTTTTGTTTTTGGGTTTTGCTATCAAGTTTGTTGTGCTCTTCAACATACACTATATAGTCATATTGTTTTGACTAATGTTTGATGGTTTGTCCTCTTCCTCATTTAATCCTGGAGATGCAAAAATTCCTTCATCATCTTCTGAACAGGAGAGAAAAGATTACTCTCAATTTCACTTTTGCAATTTCTGGGTTTCTTTAATATCTAATAAAGAGTGAGTCTATGCCTATGAGGGTCTGTGCTGGAAGAGAGGTTGTGAAACAATATAATTTCTCTCATTTTCGTTAGTTGATCCATGCGGCTCAGGAAAATGTTGTTGGAAAAAAGGTAGCAGGCTGGAGGCTGGTACAATAATGATCATCACTTTTACAGTCTGTACATAAATTAAAATACACAAGTGATTTTGGATCTGAACCAAGAGATACAGGCACACAGCCAGTCAGATCAGACAAATTGATGAGGTCACATGGGTTTAGGGACATGATGAGATTCCAGACTACCTGAAAAGTGACAGTTGTGAGAATGCCGGAGCTCTCCAAGTCTACCCCTGGTAGCCACAGGAGGAAAGATTTGTCAGAGAGGACCACAGGCTTCCCCACCTCCTCCTCACCCATATGTCCAGGGTCTCATTTGTGTTCAGGCAGCCTCCATGAGGAGAGGCATGCAGCAAGTCACCTGCACTCAGCCTTGTGTACACCTCATAGCCCTAGAGCTCAATACAGCGAAACACTGAAGATCACTTAGTGCAATGCTGCAAGACAGTAACAGAATAAAAAGTGGGAATTTTCTTCCCAATGTTCAGGTACTAAGTAGTTAATATTGCCACACCCCACAAAGTACACCGTGCAAGAAAATTATCTTCCTGATTGCGAATGATTAATGTTAACACTGAGACCATGTATATAACTTCATGAATAATATAAATAGAAAATCTTGAAAAAAACTATACCTACTTAGAAAGAAGTGCATTGTGTAATTTTTAGAAGCAGAACTGTGTTTTACAAGCTAATCTACACAGGCTGTATTACCTGTCAAGCTAAAATTTCTTCCTCTAAAATACTCTACACTACACTTCTGTGTAAGTGTAGCGGAGTTACTTAAATTATTCACTGGAAAATGTACCTGTTTCAAATCTAACTTGTCTATAAACAGATACTGAATTCTACAGAACAAAACCAAATGTGTGCAATTCATAACTCTTTATCAAAAAGTTTAAAGCAATTGCTGTGTAAGTGCAGTCGAAAGATTACCTGCAGTTTGCAAAGCCTTTGTATACTCAGCTCTCAAAGTGTGCTTTTAATAATTTCATCGACAAGAAGCTAAAGTTTCGCTGACCTGCAGGTAAGTCTTGTGATGTAGCCCATACACTTACTAATATCAGTATTAACAAAACTCCTGTTTTCAGGGGACAGCGCTTGATCCCTGATCTAACCACAGAACGGTTCACCTGCACTGAACAGTTGATGGTTGATGTGACCCAGAATACACTGCAAATCACATGGTAGCACTTCTTGCTGCCAGAGCTATAAAACTGTTGAGCAGCTTCGCTGCAAAAATGCTGCTAAAACAACTTTTCCTTGGAAGTTCATGATTTGTCAAACATTTGGGGGAAATAGACCTGTCTAGGACCATCCTTATGAAACCATGACACTCAGACTGTCCAGCTCACAAGCTTTGTAAACATTTGTAATGGCCTGAAAAACTCATGTGAAGGTGGAAATAATAGTGCATCTGTGGCTAAAATTTTTGCCACGAACATATTTGGACTAAAACTAAACAAAACTAAAAGCTTCAGACACTTTATGTGGAAGATCCTAGAGGAGTGAATGGAATTCTCCTTTCCTTTCTCAGGAAACTTCCATAGACAAATGTCACAAGTCTAATGCTTTCCAATGGTGCTCTCCAATTCCTTGTCATCTTATTGCAATTGCCTGGATTCTGGCATCCTTTCACTAACTCTTAAGCCACTCCATTAAGTAAAATGAAAATAGTGAAGGACTAAAAAATACCATTCTATACGGGAAGGATTAAAGGAATCCATCACTGATTGTCACTCAGAAGCTCTATACAAAGATTTGCATGACTGAAACCTAATTTTAGACACTGAAAAAGAGTTACACTTCTAAAAACATAAGTTGCAGCTGCACTTGTTATTCCAAGTAGCTCTGCTAAAGTTTTCTCATGGGTCTGCCTATTCACGTTGCATTTCTGGCAAGACTGAAATGTTAGCATTCTCTCAGACACTGCCGCACACCATTTCTGTTTTCCTAGACTGTCAGCATTATAAACTAAATAAAAGAATAGGAGGGAAAAAAGTCCCCATAGTTTTGTGGACTTACAGCCTTGGATGGTCTCTCAGATGAACTCAACTGCCCAGGATTCTGGCTTCATGTGGACAGTGTTGAGTTTCTTCTCAAGGTTTTGAGCTTGAGCACAAACGTACATGCCTCCAATGCCCTTTATGGAGATACAGAGCATGTACTCAAGTTGCCTGGTCCCTTCACATAATTTCAGCACTCCAGTGTCTCCCCAATAGCAACTGCAGCTTTCTCAAAACCCCAAACTGGGAGCCCTGAAAATTGTTCTTTCCTTCTATTGAGACTGAAGACAGAGATACTCAAGAGGGACACACAAACTCTACTCAAAGAAGGATCATAAACTGCTTCCTGAAAAGGTGCAAGCAAGACACAGATTACAGAAGAACAACTAAAATGGCCTTACATCTCTCCTGGGAATTCACTCTTGCCAAAACCTAGATTTTTGACAAAATTACATCTGAATCCTAGAACCTGATTTCTAAAATTCATGTTGTTGTTCATGATATAAAACTGTTACTAAAAAAAAGCCTTTTACTTTTTTGAAAGTGCTCTTTTCAGTGGGTTTAACTCTCTCATGGTTAGTACTGAACTGAACTCAAATCCTTTGAATTACAGTCAACAAATTATTTTTTAAATGTTTACATTTGAAAATACACTATTCCTACGTAATAAATTGTATTCTCCATCATTCACCTCCTGCCAGAGCCCTCCCACAGATCTGAATCTCAAACTAGCAGAATTCAACAATCAACCTAAAAAAAACCCCCCATGGTTATGATGGATTATTTATCAGCAGCAGTCATCCACTGTTACGTAGTGATAAAATCGTTACTTGGTTTTGGCACGCACAAATTGTTACAGAATCTACTACTGACTACTTAAATACAGCATAGAAGAGTTGACTTTTAATGTTGTCTTCTTTACAGAAAACAATGTACAAATGCTACCCTAAATTAACATGCAAGCAATATTAATATTGCTTATAAACAGGGAAAGAGAGATAATACTGTGACCTGCTCAAGATCCCACAGGGGCACAAGGCAGAGTGATAAATGGAACTTCAGAACCCCTGGGTTTAACTGATTCACATGATTACCCTCCCTCATCTGACAAAAGTATCCTTTTGTTCTTCAGTGCACAAACGTCTAGAATCAATCTGGATTTTTCAGAGCTAAACAATACATGGTTTCAATATTTCTCGTTGAGGTATTTTGCTGTGCTTCATAGTCACAAGCAAATTAATGTAAAGAAATACGTCAGAAATGATGTGGTTCCTTTTTGTTCTTTAATCTTAGAAGAAAAGTTCTTTTACATTCACAGTAGATTAAAAAGCCATGAAGTTCAGTCAAAGCTTAATCCTGCTTAACAATAATAATGAACAGAAGTATATAAAAGACAGCCCTTCTTGTTTCACAGGGTATTTGCAGTATTCACATTAGACAGCCAAGGCAGAAGTACTGCAGATAGTGATCAGAAAATAAGGGCAAGGCGAAACAGTTTAGTAGAAGTCACAGACTCCACTCACCTAACCAGCTAAAGGAAACAATCTATAAATACCGAACAAAAGCAAGATTTTAAAAAGCAAAGTTGGAAGAGAATGAAGTTACAGCTTTAGGTTTGTACCATTATCCTAAATATAGAAACAAAAGGAGAGAAAGTATAAGATGCCTGAAGGAGTGGACAATAGGCAAGTAATCAAAGCTGGCATCACTGGCAGAGCAGAGACAAGAGCTGGCACTTCTCATTTAATAAACCAGATGGAGAAGGATTTTCACCATTTAGCCATACCCTGCAGGCAACACAAAAGCATTAGTATTTGATGCAACAAGATGGACACAATAAGAGAAACGCAGGTGACTGATTGGATTTGAAGTGGAAAACAAATCTGGAGAAAAGGATTAAAGTAATTGAAATGGTTACACTTCTGAGGCACAAGACATTGCTTCTACAGGGAAGAACCCATTATTACTGTTGGCCATCAACACCAGCCTACATCTAGAAAATAATTCTAAACAATAGCCGTGGAACAATTGCCTCTGACTTCCTAAAAGCACCAGTCAAAAATTGTGTGCCATAAACAAGGGGTTTCATCATGCAGATAGGTCTAGCTAATCATACTTAGATGTCTAACATACACTGTAGTAATGATAACACAGCAGGGTGAGGCCATCCTATGGGAAGACAACATCTAATGAAAGAACATACCATATGGACAAGCCACAAGTAAGACTGTGGGAAGTGGAAGAAACAGCAGAAAGAGGAGGCCCCCTCCCCTCTGAAAAACAGGGCAAGCATTCTTGTAAAGAGAAATCATAATATGTTGGAATAAACCATACACATTTAAACACATGTTTAAGCAAACAAGGCAAAATAAAATGAGGAATTAGCATTTCCAAATCCTCTGTATGCCTGGAGTGTTGACCAGAGAGATTAACTGTTGACTAGCAATCAAATATATTTTAAAATCGGCACCTATATTTGGTTGCTTGTTTGTTTTACATAAGTAAAAAGTTATATATCAAAATAAAATTTTATGTTGTATACATGCATACAAATCCAGAGAAAGTCCCTGTGAAAATCTGTGCTCATTTTTGGAAATCAGCAGTAAACCTTGAAAAGAGTAAAAGAGTACTTCAGGGGCTTTAGAGCAGGTACAACATGTTTTCTAAATAAAACTTCAATATATATAAGCTGAAATGGTTTTCCAATATGTAGATAAAGTTTAGTATCATCATCAAATTAAGAATAATGCCAAACATTCAGAAAAAGTATCTTGAGTAATACAGGAAGTAGAAACAATACTCAGTGGGAAATAGGAAGTGGAAAAGCATGAAAAAAATGGAAAAAGACGTGAAAAAAATAAAATTGGATAGGCAGGTGAATCTATATCATAGATGTCTGTACAAGCTGTTTCAGCATTGCCTGGACTAAAATTTTAAAAGTGAGGTGCTGTGTACCTTGGCAATAATCCCAGAATAAATGAAGAAACAGAGGCTTTACTCTTTCTTTCTATCTTTGGTGTGGGTTTTTTTTGTTGGTGGTGGTGGTTTTTTTTTGGGGGGGGGCTTTTATGTGTGTGTGTTGTTTCATTTTTTGTTTGTTTGTTTTTTTATGAAAAAATAAGAATATTGGGCTAGGACCCCAAACACGAAATCTGTAACATTCTGGGATTATTTAATCTTTTCCAGTTGTCCAGGGCCAAATGCTCATGTGCTCTGGATATGAACACTCCAGATAAAGTCACAGTTACTGCACTTTTACAGAAGAAACATGGAGAATTACAGAGAAACAAAATAACAGTCCCCATACTTCTCAGATCTTATCAGCAGCTGAAAATAAATACACAGATTAAGAAACGAATTCACTGGCACTGTATTACTCAGATCGCTCTCTGCAATCCTTATCTGCCTTTGTGTTGTCAGGTTCTCCTTCAATCCTCCACAAATATGGTCACCACATACCAGTGAGACACTTGTTGGTGTAATCAAGAAAACCAAATAGTGTGAGGACATTAAAACAAACCTGAAGTTGACAGGTCAAGACATTATAATCATGTCAGAGGGTTCTGAAATTACTAACAGGTTTTCATAGGCACCAAAACTCATACAGACTGAGAAGAGGTTGGCAGCACTGAAGAAAGATGGAGCTGATTAGGGAGAAACAGGAAAACAGGGAAATCGCTGAAGTTCCTGGTGCTCAACCCACCGCAAGCACAGCTGTAACTCCTTATAGACCAGTACATGAAAGCCAAAACCTGGAAGTTTTATACACTGAACGTCTTTATATACATGAAACAGTAACCCAAAGGTGGAATAAAATTTATTAACTTCAGAATACTACCAAACCTAATCAGTGGGTGCTCAGGTTTGAGACCAGAGCTAACTGTGATATGGGTGGCCATCCAGCCCCCAACATAATGTATGACCCAGTAATGCTAGGAAAGTCCAGAAGACAAGAAAAAAAAACACTGGAATACAACATTGCTAAAGATTTGCCTTGGGAAGTTATTGGTGAGGAAGCCAGGATTTCAATAGAGCTGTTATCCTCAGAGCATCTTTCTAGATCAACAGAATCTATCAAGAAAGATTTTACTAGTCCTTTATCTACATCTACCAAGTTACAGGACATTGCATGTATGACTGGACACTGAATGGATGAAACTCTTCACAATTACATGAACATATTCCTGAACAGGAGGAGTCAAAACTAGGAGAAGGTAGAGAAAGATTCTGTTAGTCTCATCATCACTTTAGTGACTTTATAAGAAAACAAATATGCCAGGTGTATGAAATTACACAGAGATTGCAGATGTCACACCAGGCCCCATCTACAGGAAACAAAAAAAACCCAACCAAAACCCAGTCACGCAGCTCAAAGCAAAAAGAGGAAAAAAGTTTTGTAAAAGGCAAAGAGAGATTGGGACTGAAGAAAGATCTACAGATTTCTCACTATTATGAAGTTACCTGAAATTTGACTCCTTAATTGCTGTGCAAATAACAAGAACCCACTGTACAATATGATCATCTCCTAAAACATAGGCTCCATTTCTTCTAACGACTTGTTCTAAGTCTCTTTTTGACAGCTAGGCTTTGCCCAAAAGTGAGCACAAAGACTGCACTGCAGAATTCAGTCTGGCATGTTGGCCTGAAGGGAACATAGGAAGCAAAGTAAAAATTAACAAATTGTCAGTCAACAAAATTTACAGACATCCTGGAGGGAAAGCCTCCAAGTGCAGAGCAAACCCCACAGCATACCACCAATTCATATCTCTAAGGGCAGCAAGACAACATGCACAGCGCTATAAAACATAACTAGAATCTTTCCACAAGCTCCCTAGAGACTTATAAAACATGGGCTGCTCTTACTTTCTCTTGCTAGACCCCAAATAAGGAGTTTATCCTTGTTTCCTGCTTCCCTAGTAGAACAGGAGTCAATACTGCTGTATCCAACTGCCACAGGATACTGCTTCAGGACAGTCTCTCATTGAGGTGTTTCTTACGATCAATTCTTCTTCCTAGTCTAATCCAGTAAGAGAAAAGTGATCACAAATAACCAGTGGCACTTCCTGATTTCTTCAGTCATGCTACATCACTACTGTTGCATCTCTACAATTATCACACTGCTTCCTGCTGCCCTGAAACTTTGTGCATTCCCCAAGCCTGTGCAAA
This sequence comes from Phainopepla nitens, assembly GCA_013400175.1. Taxonomy (NCBI): domain Eukaryota; kingdom Metazoa; phylum Chordata; class Aves; order Passeriformes; family Bombycillidae; genus Phainopepla; species Phainopepla nitens. The sequence continues at coordinate 441,818 of VXBQ01003974.1, forward strand.
GCAGATGGAAGATGCTGCCTACGCAGCATGCCACTGCTTCCCCTCTGTGGACAGCAGAATGGGTCACAAGAAGAAAGACTCCTAAGACAGCAGCAAAAAATTGGGTATACTGGCATTTATAGTGGAAGGAAGGGCAGAACAGGAGGGAAAGGAGCCTTCAGGGCTCAGGACACAATTGGAAGATACAGTTTCAAAGACAGAACATTAATTTTAAGGCCCAGATGCATCTCTTTGCTATGAAAACAAAACCAAAACCAAACAACTAAATCAACCCACCAAACAAAAGCCAACCAAAAAACAGAAGAAATCCTAGTAAAACTACTGTATCATCCCAGAATTCAGAAAACATGGTAGAGCAAGAAGAGAAAGCTGAATATGTCACTACTGATGGGAATAAGCCCTCACTTTTCTTGCACATGGAGTTTTAGGGAAAGGAAGATTATCTCCTTAGCAAGTAATTCTCATGTCTGGGACCAAAGGCAGCAGACCAAGCATCGGAAGGGATGATGTGGTAAAAAGTCCCTGTGACCGTACCTGAGAGCTGAAACATGCCACTAATGCACACAAATTGTCAGCAAGATTGAGAAGGGCATGATCTGCCTAACAAGCCATAAGGAATACAAAGGAAAACAATTTATATAGGAAAAGGTATAAATGACTACACATGGTAGGAGAAAATAAATGAAGTGAGATTGCAAAAAGGAGAAATTAAGATAATGGAAATGCAGTGGAAAAGTAATGGTTTTCAAATTCACATATATTCCATGAGACGATGTACTAGCCTTGTGCCACGTACTGGCACAATGCCATGGATCAACATGACATGGATCATCTATGCAACATCAGTCATAAATCTGGAGTTGCACCAGGCCATTAATGACTTCAGGTTTTGATTAGTTACTGGAGCTTCACATGCTGGTGGTGTGTTTGGCCACCTGTAGACTGAAGAAGGAAAGAAAAAGTGAAGGAAAACACTTACTTCAGGTAAGATGCTGAATTTAGTCCAAAAAGAAAAGGACTTGATCAAATATGTGTCCTTGTTAAGAGTGTCGAGATTGTGTCCAAGTACTACTTGATCTATTTTGGCCTTGTAATATGTTCCCTGTTGAATTTCCTGCATATTGGAGACATTGCTCTGCAGTATCTAAAAAAACATACTAGGGCCCTTGGTATTTATCCTAAGGATTCTTGTGAACTTCCTTTTTGAGTTCTCAGAAAAGCACTCAATTTTGCTTCTTTCTTGAGCCCTTAATGGAGTTATTATTACAAGATACAGTGTTTTGACATTATCTGATCTGTGGTTCTTGAAGAACAGAAAGATTTACTAAAAGTCTTAGATTCCTAAGAGTATATTCACTGCAGAATAAATACTGGACTTTTTCAATAGCTAAAGGACACCTTTTTATTTATGAAATGTTTCAAAAATGTACATCTAGGAAACAAAATACCCCAAAGACTTATGGCTAGCTTATTACAGTTAGATAATTCCAGGAGCCTTACAGCTAAACACTTCAGTTTTTCTATCTTCTTTCACTTTGATTATTTAGTAAACAGAACAACTGCTGTGAAAAAGCAAGCCTATGGTAACAGAAAATAGCTTTGTCACCACTATTTCTTCAGTAACACTGCCTGTTGTAGCATGGGACTGGTCATCATGATTACTGCTCAACCTCAACAATACCTTGTAAACTGAGTATTTTCACCATAAAAAACATCCACTGTGATCTGGGAACACCCATCAGTTTGTTTTACAGTACAGTAAGGGTATATATCATTAATCTCAGCACAGTTATTTCTTTTTTACTGCTTTAATAAGTACCAAGATTGCTACAAAAGGCCAAATATTATAGAAACTGTTGAATTACTGTAATAATACCTGTTATTTGAGAAAGTTCATTAAAAACAGTTCTGTTACCCTTAACTCCTAATACCCATGTTTAAATATTTCACCACCAAATAGCCAGTGCTTCAGAAATTTGTTACTGGGAAAAGGAGCCTACAAGAAAGACTGAGAGAAACTTTTTACAAGGGTCTGTAGGGATAGGACAAGGGGAAATGGCTTCAAACTGATAAGAAAAATGGGTGCTAATGTCTTCACAAAAGACTCAGTGGATGGGGGTCTTCACTAATGATAGCAGAAATAGGATGTTAGTATCTTCAGGAATTACTAGGTCTGAGAGAACCAATCAGAATGGCTGTGCCAATCTTTAGGAGAAATGGGTCCTAATGTCTCTATGAAAATCAAGCCACCAAGTTTATTTCAGAACCCAGACAGTTAACTCCAGGGAAATAGGAGAAATGGGTCCACAAAAATCTATTGCAGAGCCCAGATGGTCTGAACTTCTGATGGATCCGCAGAACCCAGTCTGAACTTCCAAACTTTGGGGGAAAATGACAATATATTTTTATAGGGGAATATGCGGTAGGCGGTTTGGGAAGGCTGTGCTTTGCTAGTACCTCATCACTGTGGAAAGGAAGAGGGCAACCTGTGGTCAGGAGCTTAGTATAAAAGGAGGTTGCGTCCTCCAAAACCTGAAGAGAGACCCCACGGGGGAATGGCCTAGTGGACTCTCTATTACAATAGAGCTGCAGGACTCCTCTGCCTCCTTATCAGGAACAAAATGGCATTTCACAGCACGGCTCTTCTGAAAAAAATCTAAAGAGAATAGGTTTAGATTAGATATCAGGAACAAATCCTTCACTGTGACCGTGTTGAGGCACTGGAACAGGTAGCCCAGAAAAGTTGTGGACGCCCCATCCCTGGCAGTGTTCGAGGCCAGGCTGGATGTGGCTTTGGGCAATTTGGTCTAGTGGAGGTTGTCCCTTCCACCAATTACCTATTAATTACAGTTACCTTCTCCTACATAAAAAAACCCCACTCTTACATGCTATCAATAAGGTAGCAAGAGGATCACTTAACACAAGAGGCAGACAATGCCACAAGACACAACTGCCATGTAACATTGCAATACCATGTAACTACTGTCATCATTTCATGGGTCAAGGAAGATGTGGTTGATAATTTTATTTCCTATTCACTTAGCAATGTTGTTCAAAATGAATTAATCCACTCCTTGAAACTCAACAGCAAACACTTTTCACCAATGAGTGTCATGAGTCCTTGTAGAAACACATCAATGAGTTTTCCTGATTATAATCCCATAATCATCCCTTCTTGCCCTTATTAAGAATTGGGACACTTGAGTCCCCAGGGTTATACAGTTAGTCCCCACAGTTATGCTACCACACCTTAAAGAAAAATAAACTCCCTTCACACTTTTTGCCTTGACAATCTGGCAGCTACTTGCCATTTCTGGAACAAGGAACTGCCATCAAGTTACCAGCAAAAGAACAGTGATTTAATTCATGTTGGGATTTCACCAATTCTGCCTTGTAAGTAAGCTTTAATAATGAGCCCTAATAAGCCTAGGATGTTAATGACAGTACCTAGTTTTAACCTATCAATATTACCCATACTGCAAGATCACCTAGAAATCACACCCCAAAAGTAGCTTACATTGTTCTGGCAAATAGAGTAACTAAATAACAATAATCAGTTCCCCTGTTGAAAAGGGGTTGAAAAATTTTAAAATAAACAAACAAACCTCCTCAAACAAAGGAAAAAAAACCCAAAAAACCCCATCCACCAAACTTGATATAGTTTAGGAAAAATTGTGAAATTCCACCTTTCATTTACCTGAAACTGGGATAGTGCAGTGTGAGAAGCAGGATACTTTCTTCTAAGATGTTTCCAGGATGTTTTGGAAAACTCCACAATCTCATTATCGTTTATTCATATTATAAGTGAACATGTAAGCACACAGGCCAAAGAAGTAAAGGCTCTGGTTGACAATGCAGCAGCATACAAATTGCAAGAATGTAAGACTTTCACAACATTTAGAAACCTTTTATTAGCTTTTTACCTTTCATCTCTCACCCATCTAACACACTGCTCCCTGTACCAAGGCAGTATTTCCCGCCAGTCAATTAAAAATGCAAGTGACTTGAACAAAGAGTACCCCAGACACTGACAGATAAGAAGCACCACATCCAGCACATAGTCCATCCAGCACAGCACACTGCTAGGACAGGAAAGGAGACACACAGCTGGGGATTAGAAAAAATCATAGGAGAGTGCTTGGAGATAAGAAAATCCATCCTGCCTACAGCAATACCTGCTTGTTAAAAATAAGAGAAAAAGATCTAGTCATCAGTGAGTAACCAAAGGGAAGGACTGGACCTGAGTACCTTCTGTATCATAGGAAAAATACATTAACCAATCCATTACATATTCAAAAAAAAAAAAAAACCAAAACCCAAAACAAAAACCAAACAAAAAAAACCCTAAGTGAAGGTAAATGAAGAGAGTACAGAACACAGTAAAAAATTGCTTCGTGGCAGCATCTACATTGGAAATTGCTTTTGGGAATGACATCTCTGCCCCCAGTATCAATTAAGGATTCAATACTTCTAAATAAATATGCATTTGGCATCTACTTCTATTCAAATTTGAAATAGCTGTAATGCCAGATTCTTCAGTCTTCACCTCTGTTCCTCACCTCTAAGCTTTTCATTACATACTAAATGCACTTCCATAAATCCTGTAGCAAACAGAATATACAATAACTTTCAATTGAACAAATCTACATAGCACCGTAACTACAGACAGGACAGAACACCTTCTGGTTTTCAGAAAATCAACACATTAGAGATTGCAGTATTCTTTGATGATACCAAATAAGGCTATTTTGAAACCATATTTTTTTAAAAAAACTGTTTCTGAAACACATTCCACTATCTGTTCATTATTAAAAGCTTTATTAGAAAATTCTAAGTATTAGAAAATACATTGTAAATATCACATTTGTGGGACACCAAGAAATACACTAGTACTAGTTTGGATAGTATCTGAATTCAAGTGCTTCACATTTCGAAAAGCATTTTAACAGGTAATTTTGACTTCTTTAGGGGAATGTGGAGCATTCTCATGGTTCAACCCCAGCTGGCAACTAAGTACCATGCAGCTGCTCGCTCATTATTTGCCTGAGTGTGATGGGAAGAAGACTCAGAAGAAGAAATACAAAACTCACAGGTCAAGGACTGTTAAGAGCAGTTAAACAGTAAGGAAAAAACCAGACTGAAGTATTATAAGAAAAATATAATCTTAATTACAAAACAACTCCCCTAACCCCAAATAAGTAAACCCCAAGAAAAACAAGTGATGCACACTGCAATTGCTCACCACCCTCTGACTGATGCCCAGCCTGTTCCCAAGAGGTGCTTGGCCCCTTCCAGCCAAGCTCCTCTCCTCCCTCTCCACCCCAGTTTTCATACTGAACATGACATCCCATGGTATGGAATATCCCTTTGGACAGTTTGGGCCTGCTCTCCTGGCTGCGCTCCCTCCCAGCTTCTTGTGCAGCTCCTCATGCACAGAGCATGAGACACTGGAAAGTCCTTGACTTAGGGTAAGCACTGTTTAGCAACAACCATAACATCAGTGTGTTATCAGTGTTATTCTCATGCTGAATCCAAACCAGAGCACTGAACCAGCTGCTAAGAAGAAAATGAACTCTATCCCAGCTGAAACAAGGACAAGCATAAAAAAATGCTATCAAGCAACTACAGAGGCAGCAGAGCTGTTCTCTGCATGTGTTCCAATACAGTTAGTTGGCTTTACTGATTTTTCTGACTCTTCGAAGCATTACAGATGGAAAAGCTTGCACACTTCTCATATTGCTGAGGTGTGACCACCCATGTTCTCCCTCAAGAAGTGGACTCAAACATGTCTCCAAATGCCTCCCAAGACACTTCCCAGTTCCAGCCTCAAGAAAGACCCAAAGCTGTATCATGCTTTCCACCTACCAGCCTAGACTTCTGCAGAAAGAAAACCTAGGAGCAAAGACCAAAAAGAAACCATGGTGTTACCTAAACAGAACACAAGTCCAGGTTACGTTGTGGCTCACATTCAAGGACAGGTTAGCCACTGCCAATGACTCCTTTTTGGGTAAAGAGTTACTGGGCAGGCACCTAGGGGCAGGAATAAACTATCTGTATTGCCCTAAACATGTACTTGCCCAAGAAAGAACGTTACAAAATACAGCACCTCCTGTATAAACTGGATATCTTTCATATTGTCTTATCTAAACCCTTTTATTAACAGAGCTCTACATTTTAAGCAGTCAAGCTTTGTGTCTGGCATCACTTAATGTCCTGCCAGTCCTGCTCAGGCTGCAGCTCAGGGACAGGATGGTGGGCAGGCAGATGGGCCTGTCCTGATCCAGTCCTCAGTCCAGCTCTGCTCTCTGGGCCTGCCTGACCAGAACTCCCATCACAGCCAGCATGCTCCTACACAAAGACCACTGCAGGCATTAAGGTCACCAATAACAGTGTAAGACTTTAAAATTACTGTGTTAAAGGGCAGTGTGCATCTGTCAGCCTTCCATTATACGGCTGAACCCTTCTCCATTTCCTCTCTATGCCTCAACTGGTCTTTTTCACAAACAGAAAAGCATTTTAAGTGTAAGCTTTCAGAGTTGGAAAAAAACTCCCAGATAAGAAAGGAATTCTACTACCAGCCAGAAAACTAAAATATACAATTTCAGTAACAAAACACTACAGTGATAAACAAATAATGTACTAAGAAATCTAAAAATACTTACATTTTTAAAAAATTTTTATTTCCACATACCTTGTGGAAAAAAAAAGCAGAATTACAAACCTTGCTGCTAAAGTGTTCTAAATAATTATGTTGAAAGCAGGCTACTCCTTCATCTAGTAAAAGTCAACCTTGTGCTAGGAAAGTTAACAATACATTGAAAACTGTACACGTACATTCTAGTCAAACACACAGGATGACCAGTTCATATCATCACTGACAGCCCGTTGTCACCAAAGACATTTGGTTTTTGGTTGTTCTCAGAATATTTATGGCAGTCTTGAGAATGCAGAAAGTTCTTTAAAGCAAATATTATACAAAACTTGGATCAAGAACAAAAAAAAAAATACAAAAGAGAAACATTCTGAAAGAATGACAAAGCACAGGGGAAAAGAACTATTGTGAAGCCAATAGTTTCAAAACCAAACACCCACTCGTAACTGGCAATGTTTAAGTCATAGAGAATAAAAATGCCTGCCCAAAAATGACATGTTAGCTAACATTGAAATGTGAGCTGCAGGAAGAAAAGAGAAAAATGCTTACCTGTGAATAGAAAAAGAAGCAATAGATCTAATGAGGGATGCCACTGCTCCAACTTTAGCAGCTTCCACTGCTCCCTGTAACCTGTATTGCACAGTTTCACCATAATTGATGAAAGGTTCATTGTAGACGACAATCTTCCCCTTGGCCTCCTGAGCTCGTTTGTGCAGTTCATCAAATGAGGCTACAACTATGACTTCTGCTGTAATTCCTGAAAGGAAGTATTACAGTGGTTTTAGCAATGCTTTCCTATAGCTCTCCTATGGCAACTTCTACTAGACAGAAAAGCATGGACTGTGCAGAACTCAAGAAATCAGCATTAATTTTTTTTCCTGGAAAAGGAAGACTGTGAAATGCTTCATCAGGGATTGGTACTAAATAGATGGGCTAGAAACCTAATCAAGTACAAAGACCACTAAAAAACATGCTATCAGCCTGGTATTAAAACATAATTTGAAGAGCAAGAAGGATACACGGGTGGAATTTTGTTCCCTGCATATGCTTTAATGCCTTATTGTAATCACTGATAGTACAAAAACATTTACAAAAGCTGCCTATGGGATTAATTAAAAAAAATAGTAATCTTTTCATGGAAATGTTTTGATATGTTGCTAAACAACTTACCTTAACATAAGACAGTTGGAAGCTTATATTTTTAGACTGTAACTCCTATAAAATTATTTAATCCATAAATGAAATTAAATTAAAGCTCTGCAGTGTCAACGAATTTTGCAATGTGCTCAATAATAATAATATCATCTTCATATTTAAGTCAGCAGAATATAACAGTTCTATTGGATCTCCTTCTGGGAGTTTTTCCAGGAACCCACATTTCCCAGTTCATGATAGAGAAAACACAGGCAGGTTCTTGTGCAGGACTACTCACACATGCTAAGTTAGATCCCACCCAGATCTTTGTTTTTAATAGTTGGAATAGTTTTAAATTGCTGTATTATCTTACTTGAAGAAACAAAGAATGTTATAGATCAGCCAGAGAATCCTTCTAACTTTTAAAGACATTAACTGAGGAACTGTATTTCATAGCATTTGAGAAATAATTCATTAAAATGACCACAATGTTTAAAATTCAATTTTGTTGATTCATTACAGAGATAAGTAGAGATTGCTTAACAATATGGGCTGGTATTTTGCTTCTAAATATAGAAGAAGTAATGGATGTCTGAAATTTTAGAGTTGTACATTTCACCTAATAGTCACAAAATACATCAATGGAAACTGAAACTAGTAACAAATCCTCTAGAAAGGATTTGTCAGAATAAAGTAAAACTATCATGCTTTTAAGAATAAAATTATTCTCCTTGAAAATTTCCCCCTTTTTTTTTTTTTTCGGTTGGTTGTTTGTTGGGTTTTTTTGTGTGTGGAGTAAGAATTATTTAGAGGGTTTCAAAGACTTGTATTTAGGACCACAATAAATGAGAAAAACTCTTAGAAGAATAGGAAGGTAATGTCTCCCCGCATCAGTGTGCCCAGGCTTATGCCATTTTTCAGGTAAAACTACACTTCAAAACCTTAAAGAAACCTTTCCACAGAAGTTTGGCTTCATTAGAAAGTACCACTAAGAGTTCAAGAGATATTTACTGCTACAACAAAAATGAGTGTTAGCTACAAAAATAACCTAGTGTGAGAGGGATAAAAATTCTAACTATTCAAATTCTTACCTTAACCTGGCAATGTTTTAGAGAGGCAAACCAAAGAATCACCTTCACATATTACTGCTGTTGGCAGGCAGGTGAGCACACTAGCAGACCCCAGCTGCTTGTAATTAATGGCAGCTGCCTAGCTAAGGAACATCCCAGCAACAGGATAATTTTGGGTATGAAACCATGTCACTGGAAATAAAGCCAGGTATCTGCAAAATTTCATTTTCCACAAGAGAAGCTGTGGTCCCAGTAGGTTGATAGTGCAATCTCTATTTCATATTATCTCTCCCCAGAGCTCCACTTCGATCGTGCAGCAGGCACTGGAAGGACACACGTCCTGGTGACTGTTTGTCAAGGGAAGCAAGGAGTGTAACTCTTCTGGGCACTACTGCATACATGAACAAACACTAACTCTGAAAAGTTTTTTAAGAAAGCTACAGACAGCTAGTAGGCATCTATAATTTTATAAAAAATGTGATAGTGAAACACATTTATGGCCCTTCCTAGATGACAAGCATCTGGAGTTTATACAGTGACAATTACTGGAAATTTGTGCTAAAGGAAAGAACAGAGTTGCAAACTCTAGGTCAGTATCTCTACCCTTGATTGTCACCAAAGAAGTTAATAAAGCTATCCTTTGAAAAAACAAAACAAATAAAATGTTTTCTCTGCAAGTTTAACTTAATGGCAGCATGGTATACATAAAGCATGAATTACAGTGCTTTCTGTAACAACGTAAAACTCCACCCTTGGGTAGCTTCTGACTAATTCAATTACTCATTTGCATTTTAGTGCCATTTTATACCATTTCAGATTCTTCGACTGAAGTGACAAGAGCAATGTTTATCTTAAACAAATATGCGGACACACATACACAGACCACCCTTAAACCTTCTGTGCAAAAGGAGAAATTAAACAAAAACCCCAACAGTTTACCTATTTAAGGAGAATGAATTTTTCCCTTTAGAAGTTGGAAATGTCTCAATTTACTGAGCCTTTAAGCAAATTAATAGAAATCTACCCTAACATCTCCTACCAATTCAGCGCCTCATGGCTATGCTTCCCATGTTGAAAGAGATTGTCTCTCTTTCTTACACCTATCATTATATTATTGGCTGTGTGTTATTGAACAGAATTCTTCAGAAACCCCATGTAAGGAGGGAGACAGACTGCCTGCTTACTTAAGCAAGATATAAAGATTATAACACACACAGTCACAGTCCAAGAGATGAATACAGAGTATTTGGGGAATTAGCTAAGTAAAGGGCATGAATCATAGAAAGCAGAATTACAAACATGATAAACTTGGCTGAGTGTATAAAGCTGAAGACTATTTATCTGACCTCATCACATGAAACATATTGTTGGGTTGGGTGAGTGAGCAAAAGAATCTAGGTAGTACTATGGGTTTCCTCTCATTTCACATATTAAACAGCAAATGGTACCCTATTCTTTCTGAGAATTAAGGTATAGGAAGGGTGTTCATGTGGGAACAAGCAGGCAATTTTCACTTACCAACAAAATTATATTTTACAAAGTCCTCTATACACTGAAATACATGTGGCTATCTCAAAACTTGAATATGTCACAACTTAGGGAATCACACTGCCAGTGGGAATAAGTGGTATGGTATGCATTAGCAATCTAAAAATCAGTCACAGGCAGGATGAACACAAGACTGATTATGTATATATATTTATATATACATATCTAAAAGCACCCATAAATCAGCTATGTGTAACACTGCTGTATAGAAGTCTGATTCCTGGCATGATCAATTCTGTCTGGAGAGTTGCCTCCTCACAGCTGTTTACCTGCCACCAATGATGCAAGGAGTAGATTAGTTTGAAGGGGATTCCTCACAAGATAACTTCTCCCCAAGAACAACTGCAGCTAATATTTAAGTCATTTTAGTATCTAGAGATATGCATCTGTCTGTCTTAGCAACAGGTTTCACTGAGGAGAAAGAAGAAAAGGAAAATCCGCCCTATTATCAGATTTAAAAAACTGGTGAATCTTTATTAAAACATCAATGAAATTTCATTTTTACTTATCACTATCCCAGAAACACTCTATTCACAAACACACAGAAATTCAATCAAGTTAGTTACAATCTATTGCTATATTAATAAGATTTAGTAAATCCAGAAAGAAATATTATTTGCATACTGTTTAATCTTATTGGATGCCAATTTCCTCGTTATTTAACTATGGCCTTACTCTCTTCTTTTTTCCCCCAGTCCCATTTTTGTCCTCCAGGTAACAGCATCAGTACCTTGGAGATCCAGTTACAAAGCCAAATGCAGTCATCATTATTTGACAATAAATTCTTTTCAATAGCAGCAAGCAAACAACTCACTCCTGTGGACCTCCTAAGGACCTCCTAAACTTAATTTATTTCTTACTAAAGTAAGAATTATGATTTCTTTACAAATCACTCTATGGAACAGTGATGTTACTGGTCCACATGCTCTGCAGCTGCCATTGTCAAATAAATAAGCTGATGAGCAAGGCAATTTTTGCTTAAAACAATTAAAATACAGTAATTTTAAGCCTAGACAAGACAAAGCTGGAAAACAAATATCAACACAAACAGTCAACAACACATCTAATTGTTCTGATAATTTTGAAAATGGAGGAGATGTAACTGAAACATATCCTGGCCTCTGCAGTCATGAGAGCAAGAAGGAGTCAGGACATTACCTCCCCATTCATCAGAACCGGGCATCAGGATATCAGAATAGGAAATCAAGACTGTTCTTCACGGTAGAGCAGGGGCAACAACACACCACAATCACAGTGCCTGAAACCCATGTGGTGATGGCAGCCCTGCCTCACAGACCAGCCATGTCAAGCCACCCTTATGCCTCATCCCCTGCAACATTCCAGATTCCTCTGTTGCTACTTCAGCTCTCCCCACAAAGCTAATTTAGCCCAGCAGCTGCTTCATCTACTGTCTACTGTCTTCTATGCTGACCCTGAACACATGCAAGCAGTAGCCCCAAGCTTTTCTTACCTTAGTCTGGCTATTCCCATTGTCCTTCAGACTTGATCATCTCTCCAGATTAAAAGTACCATGCCTTTCAGATACAGCCCACAAGCACTGTCTTGTGCCCATTTGCAAGGTAGCTTCTTTCCCAGAGTTACAGAGAACCTAGAACTTTTTTTCATGGGTCATATGATACAAAGGTAGATACGTATGTCTGGAGATAAGGTAGTTGTTGGGACAGGTCAAAGGAAAGAAGGTCTTGGGGAGTAGAAGGAAAATGCAAACATATTCTTCAAAGCTAAGTAAGATTAGGGATCTGACATTAAATCCTTTTTTAAGTTCAACATCCTCTAAAATCAGCTCAGAAAACATTTTCCTCTCATAAAAACATGGTGCTTTCTAACACTATCCAGGAATTAGTTCAACTTTCCTGCAATGCTCCACAAACTTCAACTAGATTTTTAGAAAAACAAACCCAAATTCTTTGTCTCTAATGACCTCATCCACTTAAGGCTTCGTGTCAGGCTGAAGCAATGATAGATTAATAACATCTTTTTTTTTCTCACTCAAAATTATTAGCATGTACTGATAATTCGAAATATTCTAACACCTAGAAACACATTTGCTTTGTCAACACATATAAATATATAATAACCTAAGAATTATAATATGAATTACAGAAAAGGATATGTAGGGGAACTGTGAAATAAAGAAGGGGGTTTTATCAGGAAGAAGGATTTTGTAAAATATGAACAATACTTCTAGAAAATGTGACCTTCCTTCTCTGTGGAACAGCAAAGAGAATTACTTCATAAAAATAAAATTACATAGTTACAGAAAAGGATATGTGGCTATGCAGCTCTGATGCATTGCAGAGACTAAACATATTGTATCATTCTTTAAGAACACAGAGAAAAATAATTAGTTACATTTTTGACAAATATGACTTAAAACTTCCAGCAAGTACTGGATCTCGTTAGAACATTTTGGTTTCAATGACATGCAGCTTCCAGTGCAGCACAAATCCTAGGAGAAAATAGGTTGGTCCCAACACCCAGCACAAAGCCTTGGATGCCAAAAGAGTGGGGCAACAGTTTAGGTTCTCCCAGCAGCAGCCCAGGATGGAGCACAGGCTTGCTATGCAATGCATAGGGAGAATCAGACACCCAAAACCAAGATCCACAAAAATCAGTTTCTGAGAGCACAGGTGCTCAAGGCAGGAAGTGCTGAGGACAACCATTCCTTCCTTAGTGAGTCAAAGGTGACAGTCACCATTGGCTGTCACTTGGGATGAAGGTAATGTTGCAGCTGTGTCTGCATACCCCACACATGCAGAAAATCATATTCAAATCCTGCCTTCAATACCTTCAGTCTGGCCTTAACATCCTTGAAGTAGCCACCCTCAGCTCAGTGACACTGCAAGAGGACAAGACCAGAAAATTCAATTTTTTTTGCCATTGGCAATCCACACAGTTCACTTGAACATTGGTTAAAGCAGCAGCTGGAACTCATGTTCTCCCCAGACAGCATGTCCACCCCAAAGTCATGCAGCTACTCCTACTCTCTAAATGAGAAATTTGAAATGCTTTGAAATGCTACTGACTTTTAGCCCAGATGAACTTTTGAGCTAGGCCAGTGAACACCACAGTGTCTGATGTCCTTCACGGATGTCACCTTTAACGTTCCAAGTAAAACAGTAACATAATTACCATACCTCAAGCAGTGCTGCTTAAATTCATAATAAACAATCTAGGCATGCAACAGTGAAGCTCATGGTCTCAAGCTGTCAATCAATAGCTCCTCACACATGAAAAAAGAGGAATTTGATGAAGACAGGAGGGCTTTGCCGTGCACAGTGTGCTCATGCCTACGACTCTCTCCAACCTTTGTTCTCAGCACTGAACTCCTCACCAGTACCCAAGTCCCTCTGGAAGCATCACATTTCTTCCAGGAGATCAGTGGTCATCCAAGATGCTGGGAACTCAAGGGTAAATCCTCTGATACACATTAAAAATAATGTTTTTGTTGGCCTTTTGTTTATCTAGCTGAATTCCCAAATCCCCATCACCACTGAGATAAAAAAGAGGAGGGTCAACACTGGGGACAAAATGCATCGGCCAGGACTGGAGCCAGACCACTTCTTCCAGACCACCAGCAACATCCCTGGTTTAATACAATGGTGGACATACAGCAATAGACCACACCAACTTCAAGACAACATGCATTATCCACATTTTATACATAACAGGCTGGAGCTATTTTCATATTATCTGACTACAAAGCTCCTATCACCTTCTATAAGAGCACAGCTGGACCAAATGTTGACAGTTAAACAAAAAAAAAAACAAACAACATGATTTGAACACAAAAACTAGGAAAAAGTTTACCAATGCATCATCTTCATATTTATATTATTTCAGTTTTGCTGCAACCAACAGTACATGAACAGAGACTGTTCCTTTTTTTGGAGGAGACATTTCAGAGCAGGCTGCTCTGAAGTTGATTCTGCTTGTCAGTATTTCTTTAAAATTAAAGGGTACGGTCACCCGTCAGGGTAAAAAAAGTGCATTTTAAAACACATGCAAAAAAATGAATTCTTTGATACTTTATGGTCAAACATCTGCTAAACTACTACTTTTCTTCAATTATGGGATTCTCAAAACAACAATTATATCTATTTTCCTCAGAATTTGGGGGATATAATCAGTACCACCAGAAATCAACACAGTCTCTCTCTCTCTCTCTCTGTATATCTATATATATATATATATGTATATCTGTGTTTTGCCAATGCTGAAACACTGAAAATGAGACAAGGGCATTGACTAAATATGGTAAATCTCCAGTTTTCCAGCTCCCAAAACTGAGCCCTTTCTAACATTCAATTCTGTTTGCTACCTAGGAATCCATTTCTTCAAGGTGATGGCCGTTTTAATCTGGAAATCCAGGTCACTAAAGTGGCCAGTGAAGTTACTCCCTCCTTGTAAGGAGATCAAAGGAATTGAAAACTTTCTCTTTGATCCAACACCTTCCTATCTTGTAATACATTTGGAGAGGGAGAATGTTGGAGGTTTTTCCTCTTCAATAGCAAAATCTAACCTTTTCTGTACTTTCCTTTTTTGCTGTGTAAATCAGATGGAATCTGGGAACTTGACATCTTGGCATATTTCCCAGTCATGAAGAAGAAAGTAGGATTTTATCCACAAGATCACAAGGTACTGAAAAGCCTCTTGCACATCATCCAACTGTTCTGTATCTGAGCCAAAGTGGGCAAATCTCATAAAATAAAACAAATGAGGAAAGCTCTGTGCACATCCCAATAGGGTTTCAATGCAATAGGCATGAGTTTGAAGACCTGCAGGAAGAGACACTCCTGCTATCCTGGAGTCAATAGACTGACTTGGACTTCATAGCTGAAAATACTGCTACTATTTAGGGCTTCCTGCTCCTGCCCTGAAGAACTGCGGATTTTTTCCACACTCACATGCATGCTGAAATGGAAAGTAACCAACCTCAGCATGTGCTCGAGCCATTGGGTCACTCTTAGGAAATATTGGTTGGAATTTCCATGGACAGAAGGGAAAGTATGAAATTCCCCTGAATTTCCAGCATCCAAAGCCAGGTTTCTAGTTGCTGTTAGGCTATTGCCATGTTAATGAAGAGCCCTCCAGAGCACTTGCTTGGGGTGCTGAGCTTCAGAAGGAGCTCTGAAGGAACCAAAAGCCACCAAGTCCAGCACCAAGTTTAAGTTTCTGCCAATGTCTCCTATTTTCCTAGCTTCTTGGGTCACAAGCCTAGGGCCAAATCATGGGAAGAGAGGAATGCAGGCCATAACTGAGAAGACGATAAAGCAAGAAATGGTCTCCTGTACCTCCTGCTGGGATGGGGGAGTCAGCCCCTCTCATCTTAACCCCACTACTAGAACTTAAAAGACAGGAAGTCCAACCTCTGCTGTCCTCTTTCTCTAAGCAGGCATCAGTAGCGTCAAGGAAGGGATCTGTTTGGGCTGTACTGAGACAGTGGTTTGTAAACTGAGGGGTCTGAAACACATCCTGATAGGAACACTGACTTAAAACACGCAGTAACTATCAAGCGAACAGCAAACAACTTCAGGGATCATCTGCACAGTCTACTTTAGAGAGAGCTGTGAAGGAACCAAAGAATCATCATAGAGCCAACATCTGAAGGACAGTCTTCAGCCTTTAAAACATCTCTCTGCCAAAGTTCAGCCCAGCAGCAGCAGATCTCCCTAGTTTGATCCTATGTAACAACAGTACTGTAACAACAGGATAACTGGCATCAGGCATCTTATATTGAGTTGCAGGAAACTCAATTTTGATTACAGGAAAACTCTTACTCCCACAACTTCATGGTTAAAACAAGATGTATCAGAACTGCTGATAATGCCTCACTGAGGGAAATTGTTCAGCTATTTCTGATATGATTTCAGGCAGCCTTCTATCCTTTTTTCCTAGGAATAAGGCACTGTGACAATCCTCAGAAGTGACAAGGCAGTGGTTTTAATAGTCTAACTACACATTTTTTATTCCATGCTTGGTATGAGTGAGAGTTTTAGGACAGGCACTTTTCTCAATGACACGCCTTTCAATCCTCTTGCCCGCAGAGGCTGGTGATGAGCAGCTCGTACCAGACATTTCCATCAGCCAGGAGGATGATCCACTGATTGGAAGAACAAGAGCCAAGTGCTCACCAGGGACCAGCTGCCCCACACAACCTTCTCAAGCATGAAACCTGTCACAGTCTGCACAGAGCGAGATGAGGCCAGCAGAAATCAGAACAGGCACAAATGGCAGGAGAGTCAGAAGGTAAGTAATTTAATCAAAATTACTCCACAAAGTGTGAGAAATGGCCCACTCTTTTGTGAGAGATCTCATTGCCATAAAGTCTTCTAGCACCAACACATATACCTCTTCAGAAACATGGCAGATCTCAGAGGAAAGTGAAATTGTGAGAAAAAATAATGTGGAGGTTTTGAATATTCCTCAGTATAAACCAGCACTGGATAATACAATCATATCTTTCAAGATATAGGATCTTTACAGATGAAAAAGGACATAATTAGCCTGCAAGTATTTTTAACATGTAAATTCAGTATATTACTAAAAAAAAAAGGCAAACCTAGGAGTAAAACCACACAAGTGCAAATAACGACACAATTAAGAAAGAGAAGTGAAAAACAGATTTTTTGGAATGTGAAGATGCTTGCCAAAATTAAACTGCGGTTTTTCTTTTCAGGTCCAGGAACACTTGCTAAACACCAAAGAGACCTTTTAATTTTAGCTTACTTTGTAGGAAGCTTGGAATAGGACTGGAAAGGATACAAAATAAACTGTAGGCTTAAAATTTGTCCTAATTTTTCTCCTATCAAAGCACTAAACCTTGCACGTATCATGGGACAAACAGATAGCAATGGTTCTAGTTGCTTTGCATTTCAGGCATATGTTTACCTCAATATGACAGAACTATCTCAGATAAAATTCACAGCAGCAATTTTGCAAACCAAGTATGATTTATTCCAAGCATATATTAAATTACCCAGTTTTATTTGTTGCATTTTGAAGGGCTATATATTTTTGTAAACAAAACAGTTTTATATGTTACTGCATTTCAAACAGAAAGCTCGCTATCACAAAAATTTACAATTCATAAAAAAAATTATGAGTATCATGTTACCTTTTATTTCCTAAACTAAATTTATTTTCTCATAAAGGAATACAAATGCTTCTGAAATGGTCTAGGAATAAGTATATTGCTTTTTATGGAGAGCAGTCAAAGAAGAAGGTTATCATCTGGCCTTTAAATAACAATCCTGAAAGCCTCACATCAGTAAGTACAAATAGAGAATCTTTTAAATCATTTTGTTTGTAGGCAATCTAATAATTCGGGGTTTAAAAGACAAGAATCTTGTTAAGTGCAGCTAATGGTTATTCTTGCTCCTGAGTAACATATCACACATGATCACCTAAAAGGCAACATACAGTTCAGTGACAGGTAAGTGACAAAGTGAGCATGTAAACAATGTGAACAGTAAGTTCCAACGTGAGCATGAGACAGGGAAGGGAAGGGAAGGACACACAGATACCGACTGCTATGTTTAGAGAGGGGCTTGAACTCTCCAAGCTCAGCTCCTTTTCCTGCTGTTTTGTTTTTTACTGGAGTGAAAGGCTGAGCCTGGCAAGATAGGGCACATGAAGAGGAGGAGAAATCATGTGTCAATCTGACACCCCATGGAGAACTTTTCCTACCAACCACAATCGAGGACCAGAATCTTTGCAAATAAGGTTCAGCTGTGTTAAAATAAAAGGGTATAAATTTAATGGAATCTTCAGGAATCAACACTAATTTTACAAGTCTGTTCAACCAAACCGTACTAATATAAACTGCACCAGTCACAACCATGACATACAGAAAAGTCCCAGGTAAATAGCACCTTATTTTGCAGAACTACTACAGCAAGAAGAATACCACAGTTTGATCACTGAGAGAAGTTATTATGGGTACAATACAGTCTGTGTTAAAAAGCAAGTCATATATAATTCCAAAAGGAAGAGTTACCTTCTGGAGGAGTTGCAATACTGTTCCCAAGTCCTAAAATAGCAATGCTGTGATTCCTTGGTTCCAGCATCATTGCAAACTCTTCTCCTCTTTCCCAGTGTGGTACTTTCACAGGCTCCAGATGAACATTTTCCAGCCCATCTTTCTGCAGGGCATTGAACATATATTTGATGGCTGCCTCCAGGTTTTTTGAACCACTGAGTCTAGGTCCTATGGTGTCAGCAAAAACTGCTAATCTTTCATAGGATCTGTTTTGAGCCTTTCCATGAACAGCAAGATCAATAATAGCCTTAGCAATATTAGTATAGCCAGCTATCTCATTTTTAATGTCTTCAAATGACTTCAGGGAATTTCCATCTCTTCTCAAAGATTTCCCAGCATACTGGTGTACTAAATTAATGAGAAATATTAAGAATAAGTACTTCATTTTTTTCTCTTTCTTCTTTTCCACAGATGGCCTGTTGAAGAGGCAAAAAAAAAAAAAGTTAAAAAAATCATACACCTATCAGCAATACTTTTTGTTATTTGGATTGGCAGACAAGAATGAAATGAAATTAGTTTATCACGAAAATGCTTTGATCAGAACTAGCAGGAAAGTAAACTCAACTTGAAGACAGAGTTATTGAAAGCAAATGAAAAAGATACTTAGACCACTGGACACAGTCTTTGTTGTGGTCTTTAGAGATATCTTTGGAATGCTGCATCGCTTTAAATAAACACATTCTTCAATGAATCAAAACCCAGGACTGCTCCCATGCAGGAGGAGTTTTGCATCTCCTTTCTGTTAAGAGCAGGACTCTTCAGAAGTGTCAAATCAAATGCCTTTACACAAAATAGCCAGACAAAAACTTTTCTTATATCATTCATGAACAAAAGTTCTTCTTGAGCTCCATCTTCATAATCAGGGAAGTACTTTCTATTGTACTAAAAATATTTAAGATTTAGATCCAATGCCTCCAGTGTCCAGGTTTTGGCTAGGATAGAGATAATTTTCTGCTGAGTAAGTGGTACAGTGCTGTGTTTTGGATTCAGCATGAGAATAACACTGATAACACACTGATGTTTTGGTTGTTGCTAAGTAGTGCTTAGCCTAAATCAAGAACTTTCCAGTGTCTCATGCTCTGTGAATGAGGAGCTGCACAAGAAGCTGGGAGGGAGCACAGCCAGGACAACTGATCTACACTGACCAAAGGGATATTCCATACCAAGTTGAGTACACAAACTGGAAGAGCTGACTGGAAGGGGCTGATCACTTCTCAGGGAAAGGCTGGGCATTGATCAGCAGGTGGTGAGCAATTGCATTGTGCATCACTTGTTTTTCTTGGGTTTTATTTACTTTTTATTATCATCATTGTAACACTTTACTTCTTTTCATCTACTAAACTGTTCTTATCTGAGCCCACAAGTTTTTGTACCTGTATTGGTCTGGCACAGCCTGGTTTTTGGCAGCAGGGGGGCCACAAAGATGTCTCCTGTGGGAAGCTGCTGGAAGCTTCCACCATATCCAGCAGAGCCAATCCCTGATGGCTCTGAAGATGGACATGCTGCTGGCC
>VXBQ01003974.1:466870-479804 GCA_013400175.1 Phainopepla nitens
TTTTTTTTTTACAGGGTGGGTAGTCAAACACTGGAAGAAGCTGCCCAGAGAGGTATTGAAGTGTCCATACAGGGACATATTCCAAATCTGTCTAGGCATGGGCCCGGACAACCTGCTGCAGCTGACCCTGCTTAAAAAAGGCACTTTGGACTAGAGCTCAAAAGATGTCTTTCAAGCTAGATGTGTGATTCAGAATATGAAAGGAGACCAGAGAAACAAGCTGAAAGGCTTTTAAAAAATCAAGGGAGAAAGGTTCTGGGTATGTAGAAGGAAAAGAGAAACTAAAGGCAGAAAATAAGTCTCTTCAGCACAAATCAGTATGAAAGAGAATGAAATGTACAGTACAACACCATGCAGGTAGTGCAGAGGGTGTCAGAAGATAAGTTTATTAGTAGTTATTTTAAGGATGCTCCTACCTGTTGTCTGGCCAATCTGTCTGTACCTAACTGCTGTCTTAGATGCTAAAGTGCAAGCTCATTGGGATTTTCATCTTTTAATGGTGCCCTTATACAACAGAAGAGCACACCCAGTCTTTAACCAGGCTAACTGGCATTTCCACCATTAAAATCATTACAATATGAATTACTTAAATGTTACAGATGGAAAAGAATAAGAGAAAGAGGACAAAAGAATCTTTCAGATGAGAGACCGATTACTGTCTACAGCAATCAGATAACAGAAAGAGGAGCAGAGGGCATAAAAATAGGATAAACAAAGCTAGAGCACTGCTTCTTCTCCAGTGTGGCAAAGTTTTCCCCAAATCCCAGATGAAAATACAGACAAAAGGATACAGAGAGTTCGCAGGAATCATGGTTATGGGAAATGAGGAATGAAAACAATAAACTGAGGCTATTAACCACTTAATTGCTAGAGATCTGCTCTATCGGCAGAGTATCTATCAGTTTCTTAACCACCATTTGATTTTCCTTCAGGGAATATAGGAAATCTTGAAATCACACAGTGGTTTTGATGACATGAGAATAGACTGAAAAGCCCCAGGGTAACAAACTAACATGCTGCAGAGGGATGTCTGATACATTTAATAGCACTGGAAAAAAAGTTTGTTGTGACAGCTGTGGAGTAGGATGGCTGGGAGGCTAAGTGAACTTGCAAAATGAGGCAGAGATTTCTGCCTAAAAATAAAGATATAGAGTTCTTCTATCACTTACAAAGATAAGGAGGAGGGGTGGATGGGGCAGTGGGGAAATACAAGCTTTATGATCTTGAAGAGTGAAGCAGAAAAGCAGACATTCCTCAAAGACTGCTTTTTCAGAATTGTCATAATTCCTGGTCTAGAACATTTAACCAGTTGGGAAATCCTGGGTTTGGGAACACACACGACTGAAGCTAGCATTTACATTACAGAGCCCTTAAAATTAGCCATTTGACACGCAAAACTAAGGTAAAGAAGAGTACAACACAATATGCACACAGTACAATACAATACCTTATAAGGCTTTGGATAATCTTATTACTCGGACCAAAAATTCTAACACACCAAAGGAAACACCTGAGCCGTTTTACTTTTACCAACTTCAGAAGAACTATTTTGATTTTCTACAACTGAAGATACATACTGAAATCCTTGAAAAGGTAAGTGCGACCTATGACCATATAGGCTCTAGTAGTGATAATGACTTACGTAGACAGAAGAGGAAGTGAAAAGTTTTAAGAACTCTAAAGATTAAGACTGAGAAAATCCAAATATTCCAAGAGACACTGCAGCCAGACCTCTCCATTTGGCAGAAGCTCATACCCTATTTATAGTCAGTATGGGGGAAGTATTACAGCTTAACATAGAAAGGAAGCAGCAAAAGGAGCCACTCTTCCCTCTTCCTTCACCTCCAAGCCTCAGAATAGTAACAGGCTACCTTGATACATTCTTACTCCATAGCTGCTGCTAAAATTGATGGCAATCCTGAAGAATCACACTATAATCCATGTGCAGAATACTGTATCAGCAAAGCCACAGAAATGATCAGCCAGCTACTGCTTCAAGAAGCAGTGTGGTCCAGACAAAAATTAAGAATAACAAAAAAAACCCCATAAGCACTGAACAATGCCTCAGCCACATAGCAGCTGATGTTATTCTTCTTAATAAGCATGGAAAATACAATTCTCAAAAGGGAGAACATTATCTTTTCAGAGGCAAAAGATAGCAATAGATTCAGTGGGATTTTTAGATGAGAGCTGAAGAGAACAGAAATACTTAATGAATGGAAGGCAGTTAGGAAACAATGACACCAAAATACAGTGTTGTTCATATCACATTAAATGCCAAAATATATAGCTAAAGCCAGCTGACGGTGTTGAAAGACATCTGGGGGGGGGGAGGGGAATTATTTTTGACAATTAAATCAACACATACAAGAATAGGGCTACAATTATACTACCTGGTATTTTTATGCTCAATTTCATCATGTGAGCTATCTTTCCACATCTATTGCCCTAGTGTAAAAAGCAAGACAGGCATCTTGTACTGTTTCACAAAATTCATAAATTACTGAGACACAGACTCTTCAGAATTGCATATTTTGGTGTCAGCCTTTCCTACAGGTGAAAAGTACTCCCTTTTTAAAGGAAGCAACATAACCACAGAAATCTCCTCTCACTACCTCTTCGTACTTATGCTTAAACAATGAGTTCTTTCACCCAAAATTCTAAACTAAGTTTCTTTTTGAAAACATGTTCAACAAGACATCTTACATCCCGTATTAAGTTAAATCATTTCCACAAATTGGATGTTAAATATTTTCCTTCTGAGTTTTCACTGAAAGACTAGCAGACTGCATCCAGGCAAATGATGAAACCTACCTCCCTACCAGGAGGAAGCCTATGACAGAAGGCATGAGCCATGGGCAAATGATCAATCCACATCTCTGGATAGCAAAAGCTGCTAAAATTGATGGGCAGACATTGTAACAGGAGCAAACCAAGTTCTGTTAGTGACAGTCAGTACAGGGCTGTTACTGTCAGAGGTTGGTCTGCTGCTCCTGTGAAAGCCAGAGGGAATCCCATGGATCTGGCACTTGCAGGTATTTCTTGATGTGCCTCCAAGAAGGGTTCAGCAGAAGGCTGCTCAGCCCTACAGAACACGTGTGTGCTCCATGGTGCTCGAGATTTTGGCCAGAAAATCTAAATACTTTGAGTTTCTCCTTCCAACAATTAAATCTCGGTTTTAAAGGCAACTACACATTACACCACTATGGGTCAGGACATTTGCCAAAATGAACCACTAAATTAAGCAACCTTAGTTACTAATTAAGTAATGCATAACAGGAGTGCAACAGACCAACTTTTCTAACGAATTTTAGCAAAAATTGCATCAGATATTTGCAGGTACATGTATATTATGGAGCACTTCAGAATTAGAAACTTATAAGTTAAATTCTTTGCATTTTCATATATGACAAGCATAATATTCCTCTACAACCACACATCTACAAAGCACTGTTTGCTTTGCATAGGGAACAAAATTTTTCATTTTAAGTCAGCAGGTTCAGAGAAAAGTTATGCATATTAAACACCTTAAAGAAAAAAACAGAAAAGGGCAATACCAACATTTTCAAAAGTATCCAACCATTTTAGCTACTTTACTTCATACATCTGCAATCCCAGTGTACAAACTATAAGTAGCACCATAATTCCAAATTAAGTCAATAATCATTCAGTAATGCTGAATATACAATATTTAAAAATATTAATAAACAAAATTTCCAGATTAAAATAACTGTAACTTTTTTGAGTATCTTTTTCATTTGTAAAGTTTTTTCATACAGTCTTTCTCTACAGTCACAATAAAAGGTAAGTTCCTCATACTGCTACAGTAAAAAGCAATCAAGTGGTTTTGTGAAGCTGAGAAGTCTGGTCAACATATTGCTAGATTTGTAAAGAACTTTTATTTTAGTCATTCCCCTTCTTATTGTAGGATACACTCACTGAATCTTCCCTTTCCAAAGCAACAGAGGATAAATTTGTAAATGCAACTATACAAAAAAGTGCAAGATCAAGAATTTCTCATTACAATTGACAGAAAAATTATCTTTATGATGCACACATTTCTTTACATATATCAAGGGTGGGAAAAGATACTAATTTCAATGAGATATATTATGAAGTATGTCATTTATGATTTCATCATGTTCACTAGAGCATAATACTGGTACTCAAATATCACACTGTATTCCAACATATCAACATCAGAAACAAGTTGCTACAGTTCAGCGGCAATGTACAATTGGGGCCACCATCCAACTGCAGAATGCACTGAAATTTGAAAAAAAGAAAAAAAAAGAAAGAAAAAAAAAAAGCTTTAAAAGCTTGAATGTAACAGACTGCTAGCAAGATAAATACACTTTACTTAAAGAGCTTGAGAGAAATCTGGGTTTTTGCCAATTTTGAGAAATAAATTAGCAAAAACAGACCTCTTTCTGATGTGGAAGAAAGCTCCAGCACCACTTTTCCATCAAAGCTACTCCCTAGAGCAGCACACGTTTGATCATGAAGCACTACACTTACCATGCAGTTCCGATTGTGTATTTAACTTCTAATTACTTTTTACTGCCATTTAAAAGACAAAAATTATCAAACCATTTTGCTATTACAGGATAAAAAAGTCAGCTAGGACAACAAACATATATCAATATTAATTTTTTTTTTTGAAGAATGTTCAACACATCCCTGTTATCATCAGGGTCCCCCTTGCTACTCACTGCACAGATGTGTTGAGAGAAACACGCCTTAAAACTACATACAAAATGAACCAACAATTGGAAGAGGAGGGACCCAGAAGTGACACCTCCAAGTGCTTCAGCTGCCACATGCAAGACATTAGCATAACCACTCAGCCCCTTTCTTTGACACTACCAAGAGCAGACAATCAAAAGCTTGCTGCACTGAAGCAAATGGTCATGATACAAAATGGCAACTGGCAATCAAAGTGAAAAAAGAAAAACAACAAATAAACAAAAAACAAACCATCAACAAAAATGACAAGCAACACCTTCCCTAAAATATATCATAGAGTAAACACACTAATTAGATAGAGAGGACAGTGACAGAATGTGATCAACCCCCTCTCCGCAAATGCTAAGACATCTCCCTGACTTTGCACTGACATGATTCTGATACTGCACCTGAACAATAATACTCAGAGATTAGATTATGCCAAGAAAGTATGGGAGGAAACAAAACAGACAGGAGCTTCCTCCTAGATCTTTAACACTTCTGCACATTTCAGATTGCATAAGGCAAAACGAACACACAGATGCCAGCCCCCAAACTCCAAAGTTTTTACCTGCCTTTGAGAAAACCAACTCATCAGCACTGACAAGAACACACCAGGTTCAGATAAGTGACTGCACCTGAGTTCAGGAAGCACACAGGGACTTCAGCCAAACAGAGCCCAGAGAGCCCACAGCTTCAATTCCATACCCCCATTGCTCCTCCTATCCTTCTACTATTTCAGGTGATAGCCACAAACTCCTCCTGGCTTTGCTGGACAAGTTATGTCTGGGACACAACAAAAAGTGAAACTATTTTGACACTCTTTAAATTGATATTTATATACAGTGCTAGCAAAATAAGCAGAGAGCTCAGGGAATTAAGATATCTCTGTCTTTGGGTCTTCCTCCAAAATAGCCTTCTGCAAGCACAAGCTTTGGAAACATGGCCTTAAACTGCTTCTAGTCACAAGACCAACCACTGAAGAGACAAAAGCTTGAAGTAACAAAGCACTTGGAGCACTCTACTTTGATTTAGCTATAAATGTTGGTTTTCAAACCCACACAATTGCTCAGTCATAACTACATAAAATTCAGAGGGCTTTATCCATGGCATGAGTAAAGCAACTATCAAACATTTGGGACTCTGGTGGTTACTAGCGTGAGTTAAAAATGGAGCCTCTGCATCCTTCAGTAAATCCAGATGTTGCAAATGTCAGTATCTTGATTAATTAAAAGCAATCCCAAGCTAAAACAGAACCCGTATTGGAGGATCACTTAAACTTGGTTTCGATTTTGTCACATAAATCAGCTTGCAAGCAGAGGCAATTGATGACAGTAGAGTTCACATGAAGTTACTAATGGCTCCTTCATTCAAAAACATCTTTGACTTCTTCATGAAGTGCTGATCCTTTCAGGATGATGATTTCACCACATGTGACTACACTTTATGTTTTGGTTCTGCTTCCCTATGACAACTTCCCAGTTATTCCCTGGAACAGATCTGATGGCAACAATAACCCTACACCCCTTAATCCTTGTTTACCAACAAGTCCTACTTGCTGAGCACAAAGTACTTAGATATAAACACCTGGAGAGCAGGCAGGGTCAGCAAGAAACCTACATTTCTCAAGTTTACTATCCTATTTAATGCCTAGATTAAGGCTTTTTTTACAGCAGTTACCTTTTGCTTTCAGAAGAGCAGCTGAGTTTACACAGACAGTTACCCACAGTTGCAGCGATGCTTGCAGCAAACAGCCCAGGTGTTACTGCACCACAGCTGAAAATGCTTTCCAGGGAAAATAGTTGACTTTCATCCCTCCTATGCCACTTGTCTGTAGGGACAGGAGACATAACAGGAGGCATGTTTCATTTTGATCATTTTGGGAGGTAAGATTAGAGAGGTGCCTACTCTAATTTTTTATTTATCCAGTACACATATGTTTTTCTTATTTAGAGTTCACATACTTATAAGCTCCCAACAGCTATTTTTATATAAGATTCTTCAAAGGAACTTTCCTGTGCTCCCATTCCTGTCTTCAGCTGCTCAACTGCTCTTGTTCTGGATTTTCAGTAAAGTCACTACAGAATCATAGACTGGTTTGGTTGGAAGACTTTCAAGGTCACTCAGTCCAACCCCTCCTGCAATAAGCCAGGTCAGCTTCAACTAGACCAGGTTGCTCAGAGCCCAACCCAACCTGACCTTGACTGTCTCCAGAGATGGGGCATCTACCACTTCTCTGGACAATTTGTTCTAGAGTTTCATCAACCTCAGTATAAAAATGTTCCCCTTTATTTCTAGTCAAACTCTACTCTCTTTTAGTTTAAAACCATTACTCCCTGTCTTATCACAAGATGCCCTATTAAAAAGTCTCTCTCCATATTTCTTATAAGCCTCTTTCATTGCCAGATTTGCTTGAACAGTCCAAATGTGTACAACTACCAAAGAGCCCAGTACAATCCATCTGTATTGAATACATTGCATTTGCTATGCCCGGTCTTCTGGCAACAACTGTAGAGTACAGCAGAGAGCACTGCAAAGCAAAATATACCTGCTGACTTGGTGGCACTGGTTGCTGGAGACAAGCACATCTGCCCCCATTCAGTTACTCTCTGAAGGGCAGCCACAGAGACATTCCTGCTCACTACCACTCTTCCTGCAAGGTTTCTCTTCAGCTGTAAGACCTAAGTCCAAAATGAAGCACAAACCACACATCCTTGCTGCTGGAGCAATGTATATTAAAATCAGTGCACGTGTATTTTACCAGCCTGGCCTGAGTGGGACACAGATCTGGATCAGTTGTGGCTTAAGTACATCTAGATGCCAGCTAGATGCCCTTCAGATCTGCCCTTCAAATTGACATTCACTTGCACCAGAACCTTGTCTCTCTGATCAGTAGCTGAGAACCAATCCATAGAAAGCAATTTTGCTCTGTTTGTAGAAATTAGTAATGAGCATTAGTACCAGGAGGTTAGGGCCAAAGAGAAAATGAAGATGTACTACTCAAAGGAAGACTGGACTGCAGAAGTCCGGCACTCTGAGGAACAGACAGCTCTGCTCTTTCACTGCCACCTGAGAACAGCTGACCAAAAGCCACTTGGGTGGCTGGAGTGGAAAAGCCTGCAGCAGCTGCAGGTAAAATAGACAAGGGTAGTGACTCAGAGCCTGCACAGAATTTTCCAAGCCTATTCCTGAGACTTTTTTAAACTGAAAAGCCTCTAGAGATTCCTAACTCAAGGGCTATTTTAAGACAATCAAACTGAACAAGTAATTAAAACCAAGTTGACTTTGTTTTCCTTCTTGAGTGCATTGCTGAGCCAGAAATTGTCTGCTCTGTGTATTTTTCAACAGCACTGAACAGATTACCTGAGATTAGTAATGCACTTGTCTGCTTTACCTAGTTGTCATAGGAGAAAATATTAATAGCCCACTGCAGTATACAGAATCATTCTTAAAGATTGATCATATGATCAATCTCAAAGAAATTAGTAGCTTACAATTCTTTCTGCTTCCAAAGCAATAAAGATTGTCATTAAACGAAAACTCCAAGAAGTGTTTCATAGTCTGCCAAAAAAAGGACGTGTGTTTTGTACAGGAGAACATGACCAGAGAGACAACTAGAAGATCAGCCTTGTGATTCAGAACAGTATAAACCAACAGAATCAGAAACACTAGTCTCAAAACATGTGCAGAGTAGAAGGGGAAACCATTTAAGATAAATCAACTTTATGTTCTGGTCTGCAAATGTTACAGATAAAATAGTGGATGCTTTCCCAATGGAGCCTATTGGCTTGGATCATATTTTAAGACCTCAAAAAAGAACATTTCTTTCTCAAATTACTATCAGCGCATGCATAATATTATATAAGTCCCTTTCTGTGGGGCTACTTGAAACACAAAATTCCTTTGGACTCACTTGCCTTAGGTAAATTCACAGTCAAGTGCCTCCTCTAGAAAAAAAACCTAACAAAAAATTAAAGGCACAGTGTATCAATGTACATGTAGCAGAAGAAAGCTAGAAAAATTTGGGGAGGATAGAAGAGTGGTCTCATTCCCTTTCATACAGTGTGTTGGAGCAGCAAGTGTACTATCACTACATTTAATTAAAAGATCAGTCACTTTAACCAGCAACTTGAGAAAAAGAAAGAAAGAAGAAAGCCCAAACACACAGACAACAACAGATTTAAGCCCAGAACTGTTTTCTCATATCAGTACTAAAACAGGCTTTAAAAGGGTGACAGCAATTCTCAGTTGGACAAGATGCTGAGTCTATGGGGTCACAAATCTGGGCAAATTCCGAGCCTGTAGAAACTCTCACTGTTGTACTGAATGCCAGATGGTCACCCAGGCAAATTTAAAATAATCTTAGTTGTTTATAACTCCTATGATGTAAGGAATATCTGTGATAGGTGACCTGAGATTAACCTCCTCTTACTATAACATAATGATCATTGATTTAAAATTTATCTTAGAGAACTGACATAAATTTGACTATTTTCTTTTTTAAAGCAGCATTAATATTCTCCTAAAATCAGGTTGTAAGATCACAGGTCTTTTGCCATATCTCTGATTGCAGCATGTAGTACAAGAAAATACTTTGCCAAGATACATAAATTCTTAGAGATGTATTTTAATCTACATGTCTATTCGTTAAATACTTCTATCGAGTCTCTCTTGGCAGCAACAGCACCAAAGGGATTTCTACATTTTTCTCTAATCCACTGTGGAGAAAATTCATAGAAGAGACCTATGTTAATTAGAACTAAAGAGTCTGATAAAAATATTACTATTATTAATACCAGTACAGAAAAAAAAGAAAGAATCCAAATGATCCAGGTGTCTGAATGTTCTCCATTAAATAAAAAAATAGGTAGGCAGATAGATAAATAAATAAATTAAAAGCAAACTTCTCATTATTGGTCCATTTTCTCTATCTCAAAATCAGAAAGCAAGTCTCTTGTAAGATAAAGGTACCCAAATTATCCTTTTTTAAAACTACAGGCTAACAAGGTTAACATTGTTTTCAAGCTCACATGCAATCTTTTCTTGTACTGTAAAACTGAAACAAAAAAGAGTAAAGCATTCTTCAAAGATTCTGGCAAAAATACTGACTTAATCGAGTAACTGGCATTTAAGAGATTACAAATCTGAGCTAAAACTTCTGCCATCACAGTGAAAATGTAAGTGACTTGGGGTCAGCTGAAGAAAGAACTTACATTTATTTCACTACTTTGAGATTACTGCAGACATTTGGTAACAAAAAAGTGAAAGATTACTGCAATGCAGTTTTTGACAGATAATATTTCCTGTTAAGACAGAACAGAAAGAACTGTAGAGCTTCAAGATCGTAATCGTTTCGTACATTTCTACCCACAAAGTACTTCTTTAGGCAAAATATTTCACCCCTGCAGCTGCTACCTCTTAGATGTACTGCCACCCTTCATCTTCATCCTCCCACATTCAGAAGGAAAGGAAGAAATGACAAGGCAAAGTTTTCAACCCTAAATAAGAAAGTTTTATACAATATAGCAGGAATAGATAAAAGAATCCCCTGCACATTATGAGTTTCTGCAATTATATCAACAGTAAGATATTATAAGTTGCTTCCTTTCTGAAATCAGCATTAAAGACACGCAGGCATTTGCAAAACTGTGTTATAAAACAAATATGAATTTCTATGAGCTTTTGCTAACAGATGTCTCCCAACAGGGGTCAATGACAGGTTGTTCTTCCCCAGCCCAGATCTGCAATCTGTTCTTATCTGATTCAGTATCTTATTGTTTTACTGCTCAAAAGAATTATATGTATTTTAAACACCAAGAAACAAGACCAGGTAAGACAAAGGCTTTGTATGAATCTCTAAAGCTGTGGTGGCTTTGATCCAAGTTTATGTGCACAGCCTTCATCTGAAAAGACAGAAGTTTGGGTAAAGTAAAACCGATTGTGAGGGACAACAGATAGATGCTTTTCCAGATAGGGTGGATATGTCTATGGGAATCAGACAAAATTTACAAGGAAACAAGGGACATAAGAACTCTCATGCACATGGCAGGCTTTGTGGAGTTTCTCTGTGGAAATCAGGGTTTGAAATTTTATTAAAAATAATAATACAATGGAAGGAGCAGCAACAAGACTTGAAGGTGATTTTAAGAACTGACAGGTAAGCATGAGAAAGACTCTAATAAAAGCTTTCATCCTTGCAGAAAATTAACCAGAACAAAATCAAGGCCAGCTTTTATCACCTTAACTTAAATCTTATGAATTTTCACAAGCTAAAATAGAGAGATACATTACAGATAGATGAAAATACAAGCAGTTATTCCATTTCCATGCATGGAGTCTGCTCTACAGCCATCCCAAGTATTGCTTTATAAGAAGAAATACCCACATAGTGCCCTTTAACCAATAGATTACAACACTCCTACAATAGTTCTAGAGAACTATCTCCAGAAACAGTAAAAACTGATCTAGTTTTGAATAGAGCAAAAACAACACACAGGCAAAATTTTGAAAACTACGGCTCACTTTACAAGACATTAGGATTTTAGGTGCCTTTGTGTATGTCTGAGCAGGCACTTTTGGTGCTCATGCAGCACTTAGGAAAGTCAGGTCCTGAAAATATAGCTGTTTGGAGGAAAAAACCAAGTAATTAATACACAAACAGAATTCTAGTGCTTGTATCTTGAATTTGTTCTTTTGCAGCTTTGAGCACACTTCAACTTGGCAGATATAACCACTACATTCAAAAGGTTCCTTTGCATCTAATGCTTCCTTAGTCAAACCTGATTCAGCCCACAGAACTTATATTTTTTCATGTTTCTTTATATATTTTTATATATTATTTTCACAATATTTATATATTTTTTAGCTTTTGGTCAGTGACTGCTCTTGCCTTTGCTCACTTCAGGATCATGGCAGAGCATCATGCCTTGTCTAACACTGACCATGCATCCCCCAAGCACTATGTGCCTGCCAACTTCCAGCCCATATTAGTTTTTAAATCAAGAGGAGCAAGAGGGTAAGCAAGGATTTTGTTTCACAGAATCACAAAATCAGCTAGGCTGCAAAAGACCTCTGAGATCCTTGCATCCAATCTCTGACTGAACACCACCACATCAACTAGGCTCAGGCACAAAGTGCCATATCCAGTCTTTTCTTAAACACCTCTGGGGACAGTGACTCCACCACTTCCTGGGCAGTCCATTCCAATGTCTAATCACTCTGTGAAATTCCTCCAAATATCCAACTTAAAACTCTCCTGACGCAGTTTAGGCTACGTTCACTTGTCCTGTCATTTGTTACGTGGGAAAAGAGACCAACCCCCACTTGGCTACCACCTGCTCTCAGGTAGTTGTAGAGAATGATAAGGTCCCCATAAGCCTCCTTTTCTCCAGGGTAAACAACTCCAGCTCCCTCAGCCGCTCCTCACAGGACTTGTGCTCCAGACCCTTCACCAGCTCTGTTGCCCTTCTCGGGACACGCTCCAGCCCCTCCATGTCCTTCTTGTGGGAAGGGGCTCAGAACTGGATGCAGTACTTGACGTGCACCCTAACCAGGGCCCAGTCCAGGGGGACAATCACTGCCCAGGTTCTGCTGGCCGCACTGTTGCTGATACAGGCCAGGCTGGCGCTGGCTTTCTTGGCCACCCGGGCTCACTGCCGGCTCATGTTCAGCCAGCTGTCTACGAGCACCTCCAGATCCTCTTCCGCTGTGTCACGCGATGCAATGTCCACGCTCCTAAGTACGACCATGCTGGAGTCAGTCACCCTCCAGCACAGGGCGAAGAGCGGATACAGCGAGGCGGTCCCGCGCCCCGCTGCCAGGCTGGGGGCTGCAGCCGGGACAGGGCCGGCAGCGCCGGGGCTGCGGCCCAGCGGGCGCAGGCCCCACTGCGGGAGGGGTGAGGGTGGCGGGAGGCAGCACACGCTGCATGGCTCTAAAGCAACACAAGGAGCCGGGGCTGAGCCCAGCCGGGCGCCGGGAATGGCGGCCAGGTGCCCCTCCTCCGGAGCCGAAGCCTCCCGAAAAAGCGCTACAGCCCGGCGGAGGAGCGCCAGCAGCCCGGGGGGGATGCCCGGTGCGGAGGACGGGGAGGAGGAGGAGGAGGAAAAGGAAAAGGAGGAGGATGAGGCGGT
Source organism: Phainopepla nitens (assembly GCA_013400175.1). Lineage (NCBI taxonomy): Eukaryota > Metazoa > Chordata > Aves > Passeriformes > Bombycillidae > Phainopepla > Phainopepla nitens. Next base: position 479,728 of record VXBQ01003974.1, read on the forward strand.
GGGCAGAGCAAACACGCACCTTCCCCATGCAGAGCGGGCGGCGGCGGCACAGCCCTGACCCCCGGGCGGCTGCGGGC
>VXBQ01003974.1:479825-549420 GCA_013400175.1 Phainopepla nitens
AAATTATGGATACCCCATCCCCGGAAATATGCAACGCCAGCTGGGATGGGGCTCTGGGCAATGTGATCTACTGGAAGGTGTCTTTGCCCATGGCAAGAGATTGGAAGGAATTTTTAAGGTCTTTTCCAACCCAAACCATTCTATGACGCTGTGATGATTCTGATTGCACTTTTATTGGGAACGTGTGATGACGGTGCAAGGTCACAGGGAAAATGAATGAAGTACGAGGAGCCTTTCCTGCCGGCTGCACAGTGGCAGCATCCTTCTGAGAATTTCAGAGCATGGCAGTTCTTGCTTGTGTAGTTCATTGATGTTTTCCAGCTGTCTAAGAGCCTTTCCTGCCTTCATGCTCCCGGGAACTGAGGCAGGGCCACTGCTCTTCAGATGGTGGCCGCCTGCAGAAGTAACATTGCACTCATTTAAATAAAGGTGTGTTTATAAAAACACTTAGGTAAATGAGTGCAATTTCTTCTGTAGATAAGATCTTAAAATACAAACATGGGTCTTAATCTGCAAACACTTGAATTAAAGCTCTCATTTTATTCTGTTTAAGTCAATGGGACTACCCAGGTGCTTAGAGGTAAGGGTTTTTAGGATCAAAGCCCTTGGTGCATTCCCTAAACGCTGCTGTAGCAGGAAGACATTGAAGAATTTCCCTCTAATATTCAACACTGTATTCTTATATTCATGAACGTTCTGCCTCAGTGAAATGACTGTTATACTAATGAGCTTCATGGGTGTGTACCTTGAGGAGGGGTTTGAAACACCTTATAAGATAATGGCTAATCCTGCCAACCTGACTCCTCCACCTCTGTATTTGAGGTGACTCATTTGTAATTTTTCACTTGTATTTTTCAGTACAGCATCTGAACAGTGTGTTTTTGCAGCTGGGACTGTGTCCTCTGCAATAGAGATCAGGGAGCATGCTGGTGGGATGAAAGAACATATTTCTGAAACTGACACAGTCCTTAAGAGTCCTGTTCCTCAGATGGTAACAAAACAACTGCTTCAACAAAAATGTTACACAAGGAAAAGGCTGTCAGAGATTTTCCTGTCTGGCTCCTTCTTTGCTGCACATTCTATATATTCTTTTCATATAGTAACCTGTAAGCTGTAAGCATCCATCTAGTACTGTATCTCTGGAAAGAGATTATACGGTGATTAATGTGATAAATATGTCACTGAAAGTAATGCAAGGAAATACTCTATCCTCGAAGTTTGGCTGTTACACCCACAACACCTTGAACTTAACTACCAATCTACAGCCTTCCTTTTCACTTTCAGCAAGACGGAACATAGGATGTCTCCATGAACAAGCTCATGTAAAACTGTACTTGCAGTATATAAATATAGGATTTTGGTTGATTCATACGAGTGATTTCTTTTCATTTTCTCCCCTTACAATTAAATTACTTCATCCAACTGGTTTCCCAATATTTTTTCCTTAATTAGCTTCCTTTGTAAATCCTTCTATACCAAAAAGTTGAAAGGAGAGTCAGGCCATCTTTTTTTTCTCTTTCATCAAATAGTCAGAAGGATGGAGATTTCTTGGTGTAGCTGTCCTTAATCCCAGGTCAGAGGGTAGAGAACTCACTGCTTTAGTCTCCTGCTGTCCTTGCCAGAGGAGTGACAAAAGCAGGTTAAGAGGCAGAACAACAAAACCTAGAGCTCCACCCCTCTTCAGCCAGCAGCATGCACAAATCTGTTTACAGGTCTGAAACACATCAATCCCCATTTAGCCTCGGGAAAGGTATTTCCCTTATAACCATCTCTTACGTGATTTTCTCTGTTTTGCATTATTCACTAAATACATAGACTTGTTTACAACCTCAGGACTTTCGGATTGCTTGGTTTTCCCCACTCAGGACTGTAATTGTAAATCTGGGAGAGTCTGGAGCTGAGGAGTCTTGTGATCAGTTTCACAAACTCTATAAGGCTACTATGCTAGGCAAAATCCCAGCCCCACCATCCAGAAACCATCTTTGTCATCCATCTTGCATACTCTTGAACTCATAAGGACTATCAGGTGCTTGAAGGTCTCTGTATGGATGCATCCTTACAGGACTGCTGTGATTATACTGGAAGAAACAGTGGAGGAGTCAAGAGCTTACTATTAAAGAAAGGGGGTGCATACATACGAATGTCGAAAATAATCAGAATTATCTGATTTTAACTTGGTGCTTCAAGGAATAAGCTGGTATCTAACTCCTGGAAAGGGGAATTCAACCTAAAATGAGGACATATGACACTTCTCAGTCTTGGATTTTTTCATCTCCTATTACACAGCATATTATGAAGCAATTGGTGGAGGGTGCTGCTGACACAAAACACTGCCTGAGCAGCTCCTGAACCTCTTCTGATGGACAACTGCTTGGTACAATGTTTCTGCCTGCAAAGAAGGGGCAGTGACATGATGCTACTTTGTTGTGCTTTGGTTTTCCCTTCCATCTAGACTGCATGGCTTTTGGAGCAAGAACTGTTTTGGTTGTTCTCCAAACTTTATTGAAGTCTCTAAAATGTGACTGTATGAAAATAATAAGAAGAAATCACAAGCATATTCACATACTAATTACTATGCAAAGTAGGGAGGGGGAGGGAAGAAAGTATGAGATTCCTTTGAAAAGCTGCCAGCACAGGTCCAAATACAAAAGGTGTTTGAAGTGGGAGCACATAGTACCAGACTGCAGAATTACCAATATAGCAGTTACCCTTGTTTAGGAGTATGCTGTCAATTTTCATTTCATGACATTTATTTACTTTAGCATAGTATTTTTTATTTTCTTACTCAGTCTCCCAAAAGTCTCCTCTAGGTCCACATTGGATTTTAGTACCACGACAAGATGTTTTCTTCATTTAAAGTTTTTCTCTGTTACTTTGCACTATAGGCAGGTAAAAATGGACTGATAATTAATGCAAACTTCATCTTTTATTTCCTCTTTTTTTTTTTTCAGTTAAAGGAGCTTAAAAAAATTACTCATGAGTTTCAAAGCATAATTTTTCTTCAGTTCTTTGTAGAAGGAAGTATTTAATCTTGATCTTGACTTATCTGTCTCCATTTATGCAGCATAGCAGCAAATAAATATATCATAGTAATCTATAAAACAAAGAAAAAAGCAGGGACATTGTGAAAGAAAAACAGCAAGCACCTCAAAACATGTATTTTTCTACACAGGTCTGTTTGCTTTTCTGCTGCTGTGTCAGAGTCTTGTTTATTTCAGTTATCAAGATCAGATCATCAGGCAAGACCCGAACATCTGCCAGCAGTGGGTTGGTAGGGGGCACTTGCTTGGGATGCATGGTAGCTGCAGCCTGGCCAGTGCAATGCAGGTTTGCAGTCAGAAGTCAGCATCAGTTGCCTCAAATTTCTGTGCATTGCTGATATAAGCCAACAAAAGTTGACACAAGCCAACAAAATGAGCCCTCTCCTGCCAAAGTGAAGTCTCCTCTCTGAATAACACCAGCCAAGATAACCAGCAGCAAAATGCCACTGTATGTGTGCTCCTGGCAACTGCAAGCCCTTCTGCTGTTACAGCCTCTCGCAGCGAGGGCATGCAGCATCTCAAAAAAGCCATAATGAAAACACATGCTCCAGGGACATAAAAATGTCCACAACCCCACAAAAGTTCTGGCAGCAAAACTTGCTGCTAAAGACATAGTCTGGCAGGGTGATTTCTCCTGCAGACTACTACATGTTTTCTTAGAGGGGCAATGAGTTTGCCATACCAGACAGGGCTTTGGTAAAATCGGTGGAACATGTTCCCACTTGAATCTCCTTATAAACTGTGTGACTTGTGCTTTTCCATGGAGGGAAAACAGAGCATGGGCACCTGATGTAAAACCAGACATGCAAGGAGCCCTCCCTGTTCATTCCTACGGATTTTCAGTTTTCAGGTAGCAATTGGTCCAGCAATATACACGGGTCTGCCTTCAATCGTGTGTTTACAAAGCAAAGGTATTTGAATGTCTGACAATTATCATATATTTGCATTAAAAATACATTAAATACTGCTCTAAAGAGCTTTCCTTACAATGAAGCAATTAAACTATAGTTTCTGTCAAGAACTCTCTCCCCTAGAGCTAGGTACCTTCATTCTTAGTATTTCAGTGAGGATAAAATCCAGGTTCAACTTACTCAAAATCCAAATTTGACTTATTCCACCCATATGTGTCCCAGACAAGTTTGAATCCATGGATAGTTTTAAAAATGCAGATAAAATGCATCCTTGATTTCTGGACTTGGCCTGAATTGAACTGTATTGAACAGCCCCCCATGCCCGTCACTGGAAGTGTTTAAGACCAGGTTGGATGGCACTCTGGGTAACCTGGTCTAGGGCAGGGTGGGTTGGAACTAGATAATCTTTAAGGTCCCTTCTAACCCAAAGCATCCCATGATTCTATGAACACATTACAGTGTTCATACAGGATGTGAACATAAAACCTCCATCTAACAGAGGCAGATGGGAGGCTGAGCAGAAGTGTGACTTCTCTCAGTAAGCTTCAGCCAGCCATTTTACTGGGAAGGGGAGTGTTCTTGGAGTGGCAGATACTAGACAGATGGACAGAAACTGAGTGCTAAAATAGCTTATCATCTGAACAGGCTCAAAAGTGAGGGGTGCTTTATTTTGTGACAGGTTTTGAGCACAGACACACCTCAATGTGTGGATTCGTGCTTTGAGACCTAGCTTCAGCAGTATCTCATTCTAGGTTTAACTGTAGGACTCTGAACAGGCTGTTCAAGTCACGCATTAATCATTTAAACTTTAAAAAAATGTGACTCTGCAAGACAGTTAATGTGTTATTTCCAAAAATAACTAAAATTTTGGAGTCCTGATCCTCTATGGTATATATTTAGAAGTGGTGTGATTCCTACTCAAATTTAGGAAGTCTATCTGATCACAGTTTGAAAGTTTTGATAAACATGCTGAAAAGTGAAAAGTTTATACGGAGAGATTGTCTAAAAGAACATACTGCTTCTTTAAGAACAGGTACAGTATTTCTTAGAAGAGCCAGAGCTGAACAAGTCCATGGAATTTCTGAATCTGCATTAAAAGTCCCATTAGGAAAGTCTAAAGTAAAATTCTTCTTGGCTTTTAGTGGCTGAAAGTGTGTTATAAAAATCACAGACTGGAAGAGACAAATTTATGATTTCTATTGCTAGAGCTGTTACAAAAATCAAACCATGAACTGGGAGAAGTCACATGGCTGGGCCCCTGTAACCAATTTTTGGGATGATAAAAGAAAACTTTAGACACTTTGACAGCTCTTCTGTGGGTATAATTTTTTTCAGTTTTTTTTTTTTTTTTTTTATAAAACCACTTAGAAGCTGAAAAAGTGGAAACCTTGTACTCCTCCTACTTATGGGAAAAAAGAAGACAGATTGAGACTTGCTGGTTCTGAAGTATTACCAGAGACTGTGACTGGAATGACTCAATTCAGTAACTAGCAGAAATGCTTCTGCATAATAAATAAGTTACAATAATTGCACGTGCTTCATAGTCAAAATAGTTCTGCTAATCTTTGTTCTGATGGGCCTAATAAATTTTACTTTATAAGAAGTGCTAATTTCATGCATTCATAATGAATTCTCAATTTATACTGAAAAGCAAGTTGAAACAAATAAAAGCTATAAACTGAATTAGCTGGTACTAAGTATTGACCATTTTAACAAAACAGAATGGAAAAACTAAAATATAAAAAAATAGAAGTTAAGCTTTGTAATGGTGTAAGTATGAAAATAGTCTGTACTGCTGCAGAGCAAAATTTTGTGTAAAGATTATAAATAAATTGTGAGTTAACAAGCCATCTTGTTTACCAGACAATAAAAATTAAATTTCTTTAGGAAAATACCTGAGCAAATGCAAAACAGGGTGAAAGCTGATGATTTAAAGACAAGTTTCTAGATGCTGCTTTGGTTGTAGTCAGTAATTTAAGCTTACAGTGATTCTCAGGGAAGGTTCTCCTGCAGGATGGAGCTCAGGTCATGAAGATTCACTAGAACTGCTCCTCAAGTCGTGGCTCACCAGCATGGAAGTGGCACTGCCACCACCCTGGCAGTGAGGCAATACAGCAAGGCAGAGTCCTTCCTTCAGGCTTTTTGGTCTGAGCATGAGTGAGCCATTCCCTGTGCCATCTGAGGCTTTTCCCAAGTCAGCATTAACTCATCTGGCACTGTGGGCTGGTCCAGAAGGAAGCACATGCTCTGCTTCTCTTCCTTTCACAAGAGACTCTTGTGTTAGCTCTGTGGTATTGAAAATTATAGGGATGAATGATGAAAACTGAACTTTGGGCTGTTTTACATCTTTCAGTACCACTTAGTGTGATAGTTGTTGACTTCCCCCTGCTGCTATACTTAGAAAGGGGAGTAGGAAGGAGATGAGTGTTAGTATTATGGGTTATGACACAAAAACATCAAAAAGAAAGCTGTTCTCATTTCTCTTTGGTATCCTTTGGGGACCTGCAGTGTTTAGAAAAAGCTCCTATTCCACCACAGGAACTTCGGAAAAAGGGGTACCAAACTTTGTTTACTCTAGGACTAGATATGGCCATACAAGGTGGGTGGGTAACTAAGACACAGAGCTTTTTCCTCCACTGAGCTTAGTTTCCCACCACTAGATAAACTTCAAGTAGGTTGCCTGGTGGAATTATTGGTCCTTATACGTCAGCACTTGGATTAAACATAGAAAAATATCAGAAGCTTCCTCTGCATTCATCAAATAAAAATGCATGGGAAAAAAAACCTGCATAATGCCCCAGAAGAAATCTGAATTAATTAAAGTCACCCCCTACAGAGAACTTGGACTCTGTTTATTTTCAACAAACTATTACAGGTTTTGCAACATTTTTCTGGAAGTTTTTCACAAACATTCCTACTTCCTCTCATTCCAGGCTAGGGCTGAACTGCCAGGATGGAGGAATTCTTTGGACCTGACCTTTGGTCATCAGAGACAGAAGCGCTCAGCCCCAGTCAAACTACAGTAGTTTACAGATCTATTACATCTACAGATTTAAAGCTGCAATATGATTTAAAATAATAAAGAATTCTGCAAACTACGCCATAAAAAGGGTCTGATATAGTGAAAATATGACATCTTCCAAGCATGGGAAAGAAATGGAAAGTTGCTTCAATAGGTAACAGCATGTCTCGACTGCAAAGGCCCTGTTGCACATCTCATCTCTTTCTTCCCACCTCCCATGGACAAGACAACCCAGACCCTTTCAAGTGCAGCGCAGCACCCCAATCATTGCCTCCTGTCACCTCCCCCTCGGGCTGGCAGCAGGATAGGTGCAGAGTCAGCCCTGCAGGTCCTTCGCCTGCTTTGCTGTAGCCAAAATTCCAGGGTTGAGCCACCAGAGGCTGAGCAGAAGCTGAGATGGGCAACGTCTGTGATGTGCTGGGAAGCCGTGCGCATCCAGGAGTGCCTCTGAGGGTTTGACACCAGCACCTGCTCACTCTCCTGCCTATAGATTCTCTCTGTGAAGGACAATTTCAGTGCAATGGTAACAACTCAAGAAAACAAAATGCCTTGTAACTTCCAGTGTAAAACAGGGGCTGTCAGGACAGTTTCTCTTCCTGCCTTCTTTCCACTCACCCCCGAATAATGTCGGCAGTTCTAAAGGAGCGCTGTCCCCTCCCCCTCATTCCCACTATAAACTAAACTCAGATACTGCAAGTACACAGAGGGATTTTCAGATTTCCACCCACGTAAGCAGCTGCTTGGCACATCTGATGCACATGTGAAATTGGTTCACGGGGGCCAGGGCAGGCACCCACATCTCCATTTCTAGCTCTACTGAGCTTAAATTTTATCATTTATTTGAATTTCAAAGAAAAAAAATACACAGCTTACTTTACTTCACAGAGAAAAAAACCTCAGCAAAGCATCTTTTTTTCCCTGGCAGGGTTGGGTTCCAGCTTCCCCACTCCCACCCACACAGATGAACCCGGTGCCTGGTCAGCCTGAGAGCTGTGAGGAAATCAAATGCACATGTCAGCATCCCCCTCTCGTGCTCCAGCCACAAACCATCCCAGAACAGAAGACACGCCAGGGAGTGGTGTACTAGCTGTGTCTTTTCTCAGATAAACTGTACAGAAAAGTCGTGTTTGCTCAGCCTGATGAAAGCTTTGGAAAGGCAATACTCGAAAGGTTCCCAGCACGGAGTTTTCACACCGAAGTTCAGAGCTCTGGGATACATAGCCAAGAGCTTAAATGTAACAGAATTAATATTAATGATCATTAGAAGTGGACAACTAATTTTTCCTTAAAGGAAATTATGCAAGTCTGATTAAGCAAGTGCTAATTAACAAATATAACTGATTGCAAGTCTAAAAAAATTGCTATATTATTTCCATCTATAAGAACAATAGTTTCCACAGAGAGATTTCCTCCTTGGATTGCTCCTCTCTTCTCACTTGCTTACTTAAGCAAAATACATAAATACTCAGCATAATATCATCATCTGCCTCACTCCAATAGCTTTTATTTAATGTTTATCTGGATACTTGTTTCCTTACAAAAGTTTCCTTTCCATATGTTGCTTACAAATAGTATCTGTCATTTAAGACTGCACTTCACCATCATTTCCCTACATAGCTCTAAGCAAAGAAAAGGAACAACTTGTCAAAGTTACAAATACGCTACTCTCTTGTTAGGAGACGCAAGAGAACAATTTTTAATTTATCCTATTTCAGTTAAGTGCAATGCTCAAAGGGAAGAAAAAGATAACTATGCAGCTTATAAACACGAGCTACAATTCACTCATAAAGCTGGCAAGCAGAGGAGCCATGTACTTAACTTCTGAAGTTATTTTGCCACGAATAAAGCAAAGGCGAGAGCCTTCTTTCAGCATAAGCTTTACTCTAGTTGCATTTGGCTTCTTTTACTAAGAATCCAAGAGGAAGTAATGATTTATAACCCAGGGTAAATCAAAGCAAAATGGCATTTTGATAAACACTAGAGCCTATCAATCACAAGGAGACACTGTATCAGATTGCTGAGGAATTCCAGAGCTGCTAGAGTGGCTCCGGCAGAGCAGAGCCAAGGGTCTCTAGGAAAAGCCATGGCTAGCTGAGGGCAGGTGGCGCAGCACCACAGCCTGGCACCGAGACTGCCAGCTGCCCAGCAACATCCATGAGCAGCCAGAGTATTGCTAGAAACACATCCAGGAAGCAGAGAACAAAAGGGAAAGGAAACCGAAGACCAACTCGTGCTAGGAAGCCTCAGCATAAGAGACACACATTCGGCTGCCAATTTCTTCTGAACAGCATTGCTGGGAGTCGAGTGTCTGCATCAGATTGGTTTTCAGACTGATGAAAACTTATGTTTATAACCAAGAAGACAGCTCTCTGTTAGAATTTTTCCCTAATAGTATGGTTTGGCACTAAAAACAGAAAGGCCAAGAGATCATGAGATGATAAATCCTGTTAACGCTCCTACTGCATGTTCCAAAGTTTCAGGTTTTTGTTAGGGAGGGTGGGAAGACTGCAATATTTCAGACCTATGTACACAGCTGAAGCATTAAACCTCTTCTGCATAAAACAGAGTGGATAATGAATGTGCAGGGAAAAAAAGGCAAATGGTGAAATAAAGCTGAAAATTTACCATTGCTTCTGTTTGTAAACAGATGCAGGAGGAACCAGACAAGCATAATATCTGGTAGTCTGCATAATTACAACAGATGTCTATGTTGGACAAAGTGGCCTGTACAGTAGATATAGAGGCAGTCTAACATACATAAATAAAATGAAAACAGCTACTTATTATCAATTTGCTTATGAAGAAGAAGACAGTTTATCTGGTGTTTAATAGCTATACTTACAGCAATATTCATTTCACCCTTCAAAGAAATTCAGATCTACTACCTTAAGCAAAGTGGGCTTCAAAAAACTGGATGTCAGACTATACAAATAAAGTATTAGTTTAGGCATAGTAGACTTTATTTTGGCACTTTAACAAATGCTTTATTTTACAGCAGTGGCACAGCATTTGCCAGAAATTTTCTTTTCTTGGCACAGTTATTTCAAGCAGTTATTTTACTAATTGAAGTTCACTAAATATTGCACAAGATATACCTGTTAAATTCTTACCCTGTTTTTACTTGCTGAACTTGTATGGCTTTGAAAAACTTGCCAGTTAAGTATAAGTAAAAAGCAATATATTAAATATTTTAGCACAGGATAGCACTTGTTTGTTCCTAAATGACCACTGAACTTGGGACAGCAACAAATACAAGTTGCACAACTCTTATCTGAAGAGCTACCAGATCTTATTTACAATACATTGCCATTTCCAAAAAGCACTTCAGCTTGACATCCTGAACACCTGTGTTTTGGGAATCTGAAAAATAAAAAACGAGCAGGTCAACAGAGCAGAAGACGAAGCCATTTGTCTGTTACAAAGCATAATATAAGAAGGCAGACTGTCATCTTCTCCCTGTGTCCCTCTCTCCAGCACCTATCTAAGGGGTAAGCAACAGAGACTTCTCTCTTCTACTCAGAATATTTCTTTCTTCTCTTATGAAGATATTCCACTTGTCTCAACTCTTCTGCTGGAGTCTGAGCAGAATAAACCAAAATTCTCCAAAGGGACAGGGAAAAAAACAAACATGAACAACAAATCAAGAACAAATACACGCAGTAAATGAACTGGGGTACTCCTTTGAATTTTACAGTAGGGAAAACAACATTTGCAGGAAGAACAGGCCCGTGTCAACCCTGCCATTAAACATAAAGTGAAAGTCGAATGTCTCACAGCTAATACACCAGATGCAAGACCAAAACATTCCCACTTCTCTCTGTCACCTCAGCAATATATCTGGTGTAAGGATCACCCTGATCAACAGCCTTTCTTTTTTTGGTCTGGATTTTTAAGACCGACTAAATGTACTCTGTGACATTAAAACATAAGCAAATAGACATAAAATGAAAAACATACAAAAGTATATCACAATAGAATTCTCAGTATTAGGCCACATGATTTATTCAGTAGTGTTTATGTTCCCAAATTACAGTTATGTCTATCCATGTAAGACTACAAAAGTTACCATTAGAATTGTCTGTGCTTATAAAATACCAACATTTTCTTTTACTGTTATATACTCATTAACACCAGTCTGCAACGAGTCACATATAATCATAGGCACTTCAAAGGCTTTAAAGACGTTTACAACTTAAATGCATTTTTAAAGAACAAAAATTTAAACCTCTACTTGTACCTTCAAATTGCAAATAATTAACAAATACAGTGGCCATAGAAATCTGCAGCAACTTCTCAAAATACTGTTAAGAGTCTTTGGGTTTGCTTAGGTTTGTCAGTAGCTTACTACAAATCTTCCTTACAGGAGATTTGTTTAGTAAGAATACGACTATACAGTTTGTAGTAATAATCCAATTTTACACATTAATTTGCTGTTACAAATCTCACTGAAGCTACAGGTACGCTAAGAAACAATGCAAAGTGTAAAATTGATATTCTGACACTTAAATTTATACAAAGTGGAGGTTGAAGTTTACATAGCTGAAAAATTACATTTACACTAAAAGTTACTGTTATCTGAATTATCTGAAGACAAATTGCACCATGACAACTACAAAAAGGCATTTTTTGGAAACAGATAAATTAATGAAATAAAAACTAACTTGTAAGATCAATCTGAGACATGCTGACCAAAAGTAAACAACTTTCATTGAACCATAGGATAAAACAATAAATTTCATTATATTTATGCATAAAGTTTTAAAAATCATTCAGTGAACATCAATGGTTTTATAAAATAATGCTTTGCCACTGTTATTCACAGAACACTGCAAATGTTAAGTTTTAATTTTACATTTTTAAACGAATATGTGAAAAGTTTTAAATACAATGGGGTTTTATCATAAAGGTGCCATAACGGCTCTTTAATGAAAAAAAAAAAAACTTCATTATTCTATGCAAAAGCTTTATTTAAAAAAGTTCAGTGATCTCATAAATAGAGACACTAAATAGGAATTTTATGCATAAAACTCCTTAGTTGGTGCCTTTTGATAGGCAGCACAGGATGGTTTACGTTCACCAAGGTCGTAACTGCCTTCATCCTTTTTCCTCATGCGATACACCAGCAGCAGGATAAGGAAGATTGCAAAAAGAAAACCAATAACTCCGCCAGCAATAACAGCTGTAATCAAAGAAACAGAGATTCACAATATGCCAGTAAAACAAGTTTAGCACCATACTTCTTTTTCATCTCACACAATGAGTTTGCTATTATTTTCAAATTGCAGAAAAGGGTTCCCATTATGCAACTGTCTTCATTATTAGTATCCTGAAATATACTGTCAGAAAGCTTGTTTGCATTCATGAAGGCAATCATTTAAAATGACATTCCACTTACAACTCAGAGAGCCAACAACCCAGTTTTAAAAAAATTATTACATTTTTTTCAAAACCTCAACTAAGACGACCACGTATTGCCAGAGCATAAAGCTGTCTTTCAAACTTTTTTCAACAGTTACATTTTCAACTTTAAAAGACTTTGTTACCCTAGCTAAGAAATTGGCTTTTACTTTTCTCTATCAGTTTTCACTCTGACTCTATGCTGAAATAAACTTCCTATTGATAGGAGAGAACGCTTCATGCACTTCTGAGTGTGTGAAAAGTATCAACTCCCAACCAGACTTCAGGAGGAAACCCACATGCTTCCAACTGATGTGGATTTATGGTGCTCATAGGAAGATGTGGTCCAAAACTATGTGACTTGCATGGCTCCCAGCTCCCCTTCCAAATACAGGGGGGGAAAGTATACCTGTAAATACGGTCCTTAGGCCAAAAAAAATCTCACAGGTAGTGAAAACACTGGTGGCCAGCTTGTGCCTCCCTGGGTTATTCACAGAAATAGACCCTCTTTATCTTAAGGGATCTCTGTACCCTAATGGATTGTGCTTATCCATCCCTTTCCATCCACCCATGCCTGCCATGAGCTCCTCCCAAGCAGTGTTCATCTGCACCAGATGGACCAGACAGCACTGCACTCCTGGGAGGTGAGCAATACATTTCTTCATTACAATCGTCAATCAAATTCCAACTCCTTTTCTGAGCTGTGAAAGCTTTCAGCTGGCAGTGTTCAACTTGTGGGCATCAATTAGCAAAGGACTTCGCTATTAAATATTTCCCCACGATGCCCAATTTATTCTCATCAAATCAGCCACTGGCTACCCACTATGAATGTGCTTAGTACTAATCTGTTTAACAGCATGAATCTGCCAAGAAAACTCAAATGTTGAGTTTGCATTATTTGATATGAGTTCTCTCTGTTTTCTGTTTTATTTCTGGTGAGATAGACCTTGGCAAACACTGCCTCACCTGCCAGAACTTCTGTTCTCTGGAAGAGGTTTTCTGAATGCTTCTGAGTGAATACGTCGGTGTCATCTGCTGGCTCATCGCTCTTTTTCTTGGCATCCATCTCAACCCTTTCCTCTTTATCAATTTCTTCAGGTGACTGTGGCACAAAAAAAGAAAACTGAGCATTGCTTACAGAGAGGGCAGTCACTGCTTGCCGTGGGCAGTCACGTAGCTGTGGCTCCACACATATACTGCACAACACCAACACAACACTCAGGAAGCTTTTAGGGCACAGAAAGCTGGTCTAGACATTATAATTGGATCTAATTGTCGTCATCATGTCAGAATGAAAAGCACTGCCCATAAGTTTAAAACCTCCAAAAGTACATTTAGTAAACAGCTCTTAATATTGCCTGTGTTTATCAGAATAACTGCCTCTGAACAACAGCCTCTGATATTAACACATCACATCTGTTAATATGCAGAACACCTTTGAGGGTAACTTAGGGAATATTATCTATGGTGGTAGAAGGAAATACTAATATACTAAACAGAACCTGCTGAGTGTTCGAACTACAGCCAAACCATACTGCATTTTCCTTTGAGAAGGGAAGTTTCACATAGAATTTTTGAAAAACTCTTTGAGAAATGTAAAAAACGTACAGCACAGACTCAAAGGAATCTTGAGAAATTGTCTAGTGTATCATGATACATTATTTTGCATCTCTCTTTTCTTTCATGTCAAATTCAGATGTTGCCATACAGACTTTCTAGCAGGAATGAAAACAAACAGCTCTGTAGTTATTTAGCTGGCTGTAGTAGTAAGTAAAGTTTGGGGGTGCTTTTTAATCCATATAAATAGAAGACTTAACATCAAACCATCAAGAATGTACAGTGGAATAATTTCAAATGGTCTTGCTCTCCAGCCACTCACCTTTGTTTGTGCAGGCACCTTGGTCTGCATTTTCACTGTGGTGGTCTCAGCTCTGGATGCATCACTAGTTGTCGGTAACTTTGGAACTGTTCTGGATGTTGTTATCACTGCACTATCCTCATCTTCCTCAGCACCTGGAGACAAAAAATGTAACACTTCACTGACCTGTGAAATTCTTTCAGACCAAATACATTTTTTATTATGACACCAAGGTAGAGGTGGTTGCACAGCCCACCCTAGCCAAGGGGCCTAGAGGACAATGCCTGCTAAGATAAAGATGTGAGTGCAAACAGTGCACCTCAGATGTCAGAGGGATACTTGCACCAAGTGGTCCCATGAAAAAGGAAGGGAGTCCATCAGCTGGAATAAATAGCAATCATGAAATTACCATGATACTTTTCAAACAGAAGAACCCTTCCTGAAAAGAGCTTTAAAACTTGTAATAGGAGAAAGTCTGGAGGAAAGCAGCAGCCACCAGGCCTGTGTGACATGGGCAGAGCCCAGTGCCATGGGTTCTGATCAGGTCCCACGGCATCAGGGGCTCTGCTGGAGCTTGGCAGTGCTACCCTCCACCCTGTGGGTACCCTCAGCAGCTACCTCCAGCTTCCCCAGAGCCACCACGGGCACCCCTGGAACCCACAGCCTGGGGTGCAGAGTCTCCTCCTGGGCGTGGCAGGAGGTAGTGGTGGGGTCCCAGGCTCCATGGGGGTACCCAAGTCTCCTACAGCAAGGGTGTGTGACAGAGGGTCCTGGACACTCAGATAAGGGAGCTTACACACCCCTGGCCTGTGAGACGGGTGTCTGTGTGCACGTGGCACACACTGGATCACTTACAGAAAGTGATTTAGAAATTTATAGTTGCTTGTTACCATTTTATAAATGGTGGGTATTGTGGTTGTCTGGTTGTACTGCTGATATTACGCCTAGAAGTACAGTTCAGTGATTGCTAGTTAATTACATACCATGAATAAATCAATACACTTCTTTATCCTTACTTAAACCATATGAACGGAACAGTTTTTGCCTGTCACACACTGCTTCAACAACAAAATTTCTACAGCACATCTGTTAATTCTAAAAAACTAAGCAGTTTCTATCTACAGGAAGATTACTACTACTTTATGTTTCAGTCACTAGGAATTCACATGGTTTTAAACTCCACATAAATTCAGAAGCACTTTTCTTTTGAACTGAGTAAGAGGGCAAAAAACTCCCTAAAGATTACCTTAAATTTAATTTCCTCCACATTCAAAGCCCTGCTAGAGTATGAAGGCTCTTTTAGAATAAGATAATGGACATGTCTAATAAATATCCTTCAGTGATAGTGAAAGGAAGAAGACACAGGAAAGAGACTAAATTATTAGCAAGGCCTGAAAGAGGAAAAAAGAATTGACCCATTCTTGGACCACTCCTTAGGAATCTCAATGTGTTCTGCTCGTTACAGGCACCAGTTACCCAAGTAACACTTGGGTAATAAATCTAGCAAATGTGCATAAGAACAGTTCCTAACAAAAAAAACAGTCCTACAACAGAATAGGATGACTCACTCATTCCAAACTGATTTTTTAATTTGTTTTTTTAAAGAAAGAAGACAGGCTGAAAATATGAGCACAATAATGATGTTTTGAAGTCATGATCAAGAATTACATATATTTGGCATTTAAAGGAGGGGCATTAACAAGACAACAACTAAAACAATCTCTGTATGGTAGAAAAGAAAATTTAGAATCATTAAAAAAAGATACTGGCACAGAACAGTACTGGGGAAAACAACTTTCAGAGAGATACCAAAATTACAGCATAACTTCTAGAATTAAGACCTCACAACAAGAATCAGGTATTTTCCTGAAATGCAATTCAAAGATCAAAAAATCAACATCCTGCTTCAAAACAGAGGTGTGGAAAGGCATCCAACAGGAAAATCTTTCTGGCTTTGACTCAAGAGTTTTCTTTGAGAAATAATGGCTCACTGCATAGCTCAACCTACTTTACCTTCTGAAGTTCCTCCATATCACACAAAGCTTTCACAGGCAAGGAAATTAAAATTGATTATCAGATTAGACATCTGATAAAACACATCTTCAGAGTATAGAAATTTATTTTCTTCTTTTTATGAAATGAAAAGTCCCACTTAATCACAACTGCTCCTCCAAACCCTTAAATGCCACCTTTGCTTCAGGCAACAGTGGTGTCTGCCAGACGTAATGGAGAGCATTGCAGCCTGAACCTCTTTGGCTAAGGAGGATGCAGATCCACATTCTCTCAACAAATGGGTGACTAACCTCATCCCTAGACTAGTCACTAGATGTGCACCAGAGCTGCCCAGCTCTTCTTCCATAGAGCCTCAGGGGAATTCTGACAATCCCCAAAATATTGAAGCAGCTATCACTTAGGCCTGATTAGGGCAGTGGCTAAGACACATCCCCCATGGTTCCTGATTTCCAATTAATTGTTCATCTAAACAGGTCTCTGCTTGGCCTGGAATAGATCTAAACAAGGAGAAGACACTTCCCTTGCTAAACTGACAGTAGTATTTTTGGAATTACCTGTAAATTGGACTGAGGGACCAAAAAAACCACTAGTCCTCACTAGTCCTCTCCAGAACATAGCAACAGCATTTCGCATAGTATCATGTTCCCTAAAAAGCACAAAAAGGGGCATCACCAAATCCAAATAAGATTGGAAGGAAAAAACCTGCCATGCCATGAGCATGACTTCCAAGTAGGTTGTGAAGAGGAATACTTTGAAATGGTTGGAATATAAGAACTTACTTCTTCCTCTGGAAAATATCCTCTGGAAAATGTCTCTGTAGGTGGTTTCTGGATTTGGTCAGCTTGGGTTATGGTGCTGGCTATTCACTGCCTTGATTCCTTCTTATTGAGGGCACCACAAAAACCCTGCAGTAATTAAATTAAACCCACAGCCATCTCTGTGGTAGAGCTGAGAGCTCTCGACCATCACACACCATCTTTTATCCACTGTAACTTCTTCAGGATGTCCCAACTGCTGTCTTCATAGTGGTCAAAACAGCTCTAAATTGTGCTGCAGTATTGGAAGTATCTAATATAACCCTCAGTGACATGTCTATTAGCCACCCTTGGATGACAGGAATGTGAATACTTTTTAACACTCTTAGTGCTTGAGGAAACTTGTCAGGTAATCAAGATTGTGCCACCTTAACTTACTGCACAGAAAAGTAGAAATTACTGTATAGATAGTAGTATTTTTTTTTGTAGAAAAAAGCCCACAGTAGTTAGCACTCTGACTTGCAAAGCAGCCAGTGATTAACACCTCCTATCAAAAAAAATCCAATCACTTCACCCTATCTTTTGGAATCTTATTTGTCTGCTGTTGCACATCACACTCTGGGAGTACCACCACCACAAGCAAATTTGTGATAAGGTGGGCACACACATAACCACCATCTCTTTCACACCTTCCATCTCTATCAGCAATGTGACACACACCAAAATTACATATTTTTAGATTACTTATCTCACCTTCATTCACTGAACAGTCCCCAAAGCAACCCTTAATCAACATAGTGTTAAGCACCCAGAGATGACACTGTAAACATAATTCTGTGCCCTGCCAGGGAACTGTAGCTGAAATAAACTGAGACAGTGCAAGGATGTCACATCTCTGAGAGCTCTCACACAAGGAAAAAAAGCCAAAGAAACCAACAAAAGTTGAAGGAGCATTAAAAGGAATAGTCCTAATGATATTGAAGTGCAAGATTCTGTCCAGTGCATCAAAAACACACTTTCAAACAGTATCACAGTAGATTTTTGTCAGAATACACATAATTCATCCTGAGCTAATGTTCTTAACTCAAGCTGCTATTGACTGAGAAATGTTAGGCTGGGGAAGAGAAGAAGGGGAAGGAAAAATTTCCATGATTTTATATATGATATATATTACCATGAATAATTTTAGAGAAGACATAAGAAAAAGACAGACAGTTTTTCAAAGAACTTGTAGATAAATTTGACAGAGATGGTACCTTTCCTTAACATAATGGGTAGTCATGCTGCTTAGCAGCTACTTTCATTTATCTCGAAGACCAAGGCTCTATTAAAATCTTTTATGCCAGATGTAAAAGTAGCAATAGTAGTTACAAAAGCATTTTCAAGTTGTATATATGCTGGAAAATTATTTTCACTTTTTATGTTGTGTAAAACACCAATGCTAAAAGAGTGATGATAGACTGAATCATCTCCTCAGAGATGGAGACCACACGAAGGAAACAATCAACTAATCAAATCACTGTGGATATTCTACTGTTGATATAGGACAATCAGAAGGCAGGCATGTCTTCTCTGGAAATTGTTCACCCATCGATTCAGATTCAACACTTGGGCAAATGCACAACAGTAGCTGAATGTACATTAAAAAAAAAAAAAAAAAAAGAGGCTATGAAGGGAAAGAAAAGAAAAAACCAGAACACCATCACCTTTGCTACTCCTTACAAAAAGCCCTCAGCCAATTCTGAGTTTGAAATGTGTCATGCCTTCAGTGACATTTGTCCATGTTAATGCTCCTTGAAGACTTGCAAGGGCATTAATGGTGGTGCTGACAATTCCTGTTTATCTCCACAGGCCTGGTGCCAGCTAACAATTTTCACAGCAAAGAAAGGAGTCAGCAATGTTGTCATCTTGGATCTGTTTGCCTGGAGTATGCTTGCTACATAGCAAGAAAACCACTCTTGAGTGGGAAGGCTCTTCATGCTAGAAACATTACATTATATCACTGAGTATCAAGTAAAGAGAGAGAGACAGAACATAATATGAGAAACACAACAGAGAGCAGTAATTATAGGTGGAGTAGGGTGGAAAGGATGCTACTTTGCTTTCTTGAACTAAAGACTTTTTGCTTTGTTCAAAAATATTAGATCTGGGTATGCTATTACATGTGCTCTTTGCAGGGGCATCCCAGCTTGTCTCAGTCTAAAATGAGATTTTCCCTGCTTTCTTGTAGGAAAGAAACTGAGATTGCCAGAAACAGCAGAAGTGTACTTCAACTTCCACCCATGGCTCAAGGCTGAGCACAGGAAAAGAAAGAAGAGAAAGACAAGGTATTTCTGTTGGTGAAGTCTAGAGGTAGTTTCTGCCTTTTTGGCTCCACTTTTACAACAGAATCACAGAATTGTTAGGCTTGGAAAGGATCTCTGGAGATCATCCAGTCCAAGCCCTCCACCAAGGCAGGGTCATCTAGAGCAAATTACAAAGGAACGTGTCCATGTGGAATTTGAATGTCTCCAGAGGGACACTCCACAACCTCCCTGGGCAGCCTATGCCAGTGCTCTGCTTCCCTCAGTGTCAAGAAGTTCTTCCTCTTGTTGAGCTGTTCTAGTTTATGGCACTGCTCCTTGTCCTGTCACTGGGCACCACTGAAAAGAGTCTGGCACCATCATCTTGGCATCTGCCCTTTAAGTATTTATATGTGTATTTTAGGTGTTGATTGCTCCCCTCTCAGTCTTCTCTTCTCCAGACTAAGCAGGCCCAGCTCCCCCAGTCTCCCCTCAGAAAAGAGATGCTCCAGACCCCTCATCAACTTTGTGTCCCTCTGCTGACCCTCTCCAGCAGCTCCTTGTCTGTCTGAGGAGCCCAGAACTGGACACAGCACTCCAGATGCGTCGTCACTAGGGCCGAACAGAGGGACAGGACCACCTCCCTTGACCTGCTGGCCACACTTTTCCTGATGCACCCCAGGATACCATTGGCACTCCTGGCCACAAGGGCACTGCTGGCTCATGGTCAGCTTGTCACCCACCAGAACTCCCTGGTCCTTCTCTGCAGAGCTGGGTCAGCCCCAGCCTGTGCTGGTACTTGGGGTTATTCCTCCCCAGGTGCAGGATCCTACACTTCCTTTGTTGAATCCTGGATTAAAAAGATCTGAAGCCAGTTCTTGTGTAGTGTTTTTCCACTTCAAAAGCAGGTCTGAGTTTTGAATCTTCCATATTAGGAACAGCCAAACACCACAGAGGGATGGAAAAAAACTACACTAGACCATTCTTCATACAAGTATTTATTCTCTTCCTCTTTCCTTTTCTGAAGCTTACAAAGTCACCAGCATCTGAAGACATGACAGAATGAGATGCAGACTGAAAGCACATTTTTCTGGAGATCAGAACAGCCCTTAGTCCTGGGAACTGAATGAAACCAGTGATTCACTAATATATTTTTTTCAAATGAAATATTAAATTTCTCCTCAAACAAGTCTACATCAAGGAGGTCCAATTAAGCCTCTGATCACACTGGGATGTCAAACTGCCCCAAGAGAGAATTCCCAAAACACAAGATGTCACCCAAGTATGAATGATGATGGGCCTGGATTTGCCTGGCAACAAAATCAGATGTCTGCAGAAAAGAAAAACAAAAATTCTTTTGAAAAATCTCACGTGTGCCTTACAGATAACACAGATAAAGCAACAGAAGAAGGGCTCAGCCTTTAAAAGTACACAAACTATATATAAGCATCAAGACATATTAAAAAAAAGTACAATAACATGTAAGTAACACACTTGGAGAATAAATGAGATTTCCACAACAGCTCAGCAAATACTCATGACAATAAGGAAATGTCTCTTCCAGAACTACCAAAAAATCCTGCCTTTAGCTTTCAACATTTGGAGTCTCCAAACTAGTTTAGAAGATACTCCTCAAAGAGACTTTCTAAGAGAAATTAAGGAGGTTCCACTGACACTTTTTTTGATAAATTCTGAGCTAACTACAAGTCTCTAATGAGTGTTTAAGTCTGAGAACATAGTATGTTATATTTAAGAATTTCTTTATTCACTATATGCATGTAATTTCCTCAGAGAAAGCTCAGTTTTGGCAGTATCTAGATTTCTAAATGTAAAAGAATAATGACAAAAGAGGAATGAACACCATGTTTACATGACTCTGACTGCATATAAGAAAACGAGAATGCTGCTGCTATGTTTTCTTACAGAGTGCTAAATCAGTATTATGTCATGGGAGAATTAAGCCTTCTATAATCCTTATTTCTTAACTCCAGGGAGATCTACACAGAAATCAGAGGGAACAGAGAGAGCCAGCAGAGAGAAAATAACACAGTGAAATGATGCAACTAAGGAGTAAGAGAGAAGTTCAGGAAGTGAAAACTTAAAACCTGGCCCACAGGGGAGCCCAGTGCTCTGCACTCACAGTATTCACTGAAAGTATCATCTCCAGCTTACAAAGCAAAACTGCACAGATTTCCCTCTAATAATTGCATAACTTCTTACACTTTTAAAAACCAATTTGCAACATGCTGTCTCACCTGAACCCGACCCAGAAGAATAATCATCATCATCAATTGGATAGACGCCTGATGCTTCTTCCACAGAGCTGTTGTCAAGGTATAAATCTTTATCAGAGGTCAAATCTGCTCTCTGGAAAACAGATAAGAGGGAATGGTTAAAAAGATAACAGTTCTCCAGCACAGCAGTCTCTTCATCTTCAGTTCTAATTTGATGGTAGCACACTGAAGTTTGTACTTTCAGTTTATGCCACGCATTCGTGTAAGTTGTTAAAGAAATTTGTAAAAATTACAGCATTACAAAACAAACAAAAAAATCCAAGGCTGCACAGTGAAAACCACACTTCATCTCATTAAATGCATGAATGAATAAATAGGATTTGCAAATATACTCTGCAGAGCTTCTGTAACAAGAAGCAAATCCCAGGACTGAAGCCCTCTGTCAGGATCTCAAATATACAAATCTATAGGCTGTCACATGAAGTCTGTTCACCTGATCTCAGATGAGAAGGAACAAAAGCATGTATCAAAAACTATCTCTGAGTTCAATCAAGCCAAACCTCGTAAAACTCTCTAGTAGTATTTAGAATTAACAACTGACTACAAATGTTTCTAAGACAGTGCTATTGATTAAGGATTATTACATTTCCAGCCAGATCAAACAGCATCATGCCCCGATTCCAG
Organism: Phainopepla nitens; assembly: GCA_013400175.1. Taxonomy (NCBI): domain Eukaryota; kingdom Metazoa; phylum Chordata; class Aves; order Passeriformes; family Bombycillidae; genus Phainopepla; species Phainopepla nitens. The sequence continues at coordinate 502,023 of VXBQ01003974.1, forward strand.
TGAACACACGTCTCCTAAAATCTAATTGCATCTTCAACAGTCTAAAATTCTGGTTTCCTGTGACTATCATCACATTTCTATGTCTGCAAGTATTTTTCCACTAAAGAGAAATTCTGTTAAAATGAGCTCAAAACAGAACAAGGTATCAGTCACCTTTTAAATTGACAATTCAGGCTTAGAAAGACTAAGAATTGTCTTCCTCCACCTCAGCTGGTGCTTTCTTGAAAGAGAATAAGCTTCCTCGGGAGAGACAGGTATCTTGGATGGCTGAAAAGGTACCTGCCACTATTACTCCTATTACTTTAACCAGCACTACTGTCAACGCTTGTTTGTCACGAATTTTGAAGAAAATATGATAGTTATAAATGGACTTTTAAGTAAAAAAACCCTAAATAACAAAATGCTATACCAGAATTCACCTATTCAGTCTCAAGCACTCAATTCTGTTGCTCTGAGTCCCAAAGGTTTCCAATTTACTTATTACTGCATGGCACTGGCTGCCCCTTTTATTCCACCCAACATTCACTGTAGCCTTCCTAAAGGAGTACCAAACTGTGAATGGGACAACTCCTCTATGCAAAGATTCACATTTGACTTCATAAGGTAACTTCTTCCCCAGAGGTCTAAAAGTATTGTTGAAGACATTTGTGATTTCTTTTTAGGATTTTTTTTTTTCTGGCAACAGATTCCTGTTTAAAGCTTCTTCCCAGCAAAACAATGCTCTTCAGTCTGACCTACAATAAAAAAATTATTCTTTATGAAAAGCAGAAAGGCCATCCTGATTATTAGTGTATTTCAGAGTAAAAGATCTTTGCATGGGGGGTTACCTAACACTTTTCTGAACAGCTCTGAAGTAAAACAGTATTACCTCTGTAGTTCTCTTCTACTGAGGAGAAGAAAACCCACATGATTTTTGGTCCAAGTCTACTCCTCCTAGGGGAATATGTGGTGGGGGGAAGGTGCCCTGTCATTAAGATAAGCTTACAAAGACCTGTCCTGATTCTGCTGCTGTTAGTTCACACGGTCTGCCTGGAACTGGCTGCAGTCCAAAGCAGAAATTCAAGATGATGTCTGGTCACTATCAAACAACTTAATTCCTTTAAAAGATGTCTCCCAAGGAAGTCATGAAGTCCCTTAGTAGGTGTATAGGTGGTATTGTAATTAAGACACAGCTGAGATCGTTTCCGTATAGGAAAACAACTCCCTGTCACAGGACAAAGATCCTGCTCTTGATCCAGCTGCCACAATGGACCATGCCACTTCAGCCTATTTTGCTTTCAGACACAGTCATGGTACAAAACAGACCACTCCTCAATCTCAGGCAGGAAAAAACAAAACTTCTTTAAAAGGAAATGCAGGTGGCTGGCTGTGAGTACAGAAAAGGCATTCAATATTCAAAAGGTATCAGAGGCAGTGAATGTTACCCAATGTTATGCTGGGGAAAAAAAAAATTAGTATCTACATGCAGGAATTTCCCAACAATGGAAGTTGCTTTTAGCAAGAGGTGAGAAACAGCCTGAGTCTGCAAAAGTAAGGGTATAAAAACTAGTCTTCATGAGAACAGAAGCATTACACAGCCATGCCCATAATTTTTAGTGTTCAGTAAAAATATGAACTTCTCAATAAATTTATTTAAATTATCAGAAGCAAACTGTATTAGTAGGATTCAAAAACCAAACACCCGCTTCTCCTTCTCCCCTCAAAACAACTACCCTCCTTTCTTGCTCTTAACAGCCTCATAGAACTCAGGAAAGACAGAAATGACACCTGACAGTTCTTCTCACAGTTCAGTTTCTGTAAGACAGATGAGCAGCTAACCCAACCCAGCCCAAGTTGCAAGTGCCTGGTCAACCAGGCTCCCCACCATCATATTCACTCCCTTTCTTTCAATGAATTATGTCTCTTTGGCTGCCAAAAGCTTTTATTTCTCACTATACTGAGATGTTCTCAGGATTTAAACCAGCTGAACACAGAGGAACATGGAAGAAGAACACAGAGGACATGGAAGAGAAGCCTGGGCAGCTTTCAGTAGGAATCTGAGCATCTGTTGTATTTTATTCCGGGGATGCAAAACAATACAACGTGAAACATTATTGAATATCTAGTACTGTGGATGGCACAACTCCATCAGAATGGGCAAACTATTCCCCACAGTCTTACAGAACCAGTACAATATTTACTATAGGAAGTACATGGTACAGTGAATTCCAAATGCATTCAGGTCAGCCATCAAACTCTGCCTGAGGAAGATGTTTTGCATCCTCGCTGACCAGAGCCCCCTGCCTCAGTTCAGCCTGTTTCAGTACAAATGATTCTTGTCAGGTGGAATTTGAGCAGGACACAAGCATGGTCTCAAATCAAAGGCAAAAGAAGCATATTCTAGCTTTAAAATCTCCAAGCATCTGCATAGATAAATATATTCACTGCACTGTCTTTGCAAGCAGGCTCGTAGACTTGGGCTAGAAGCACCCCCTCTACACCCACAGCTTGCACCTTTTATCCCAGTTGCTCAGAAACACATAGATGCCTTAGGCCACTTGGAATGAAAACTGCCTTAAGGCTCAGAATAAAAAGAAAAGCTCAATAGTTAACAAAAAACCCCACAGCCATGAAAAATAATTCTGTGAAGATTAAGCTTAGAAAAATGAGAGAAAAATAAGGAAAATAAAAGAATACTTGATGGTGTTTAAGTCAGTACCAAGCACTGAAGCACTTTTTTGCTATGCTATGTTAAAATAAACTTGATTTAGTACTTGCTCTAGAAATGTTTTCTCACTTGTCAGCTGGGAATCCATGGGGGTCCATGGACTACTTCCAGGATGTTCACAAAAGACAAGTTGGAAAAAACAAATCTGCTGTCAGTGGGCTTGGACACAGAGAGGTCTGTACTAGCATTTCAATATATTAGGAGGAAAAATGAAAGAAGCTAGCAAATTCTAGTTCCATAAAACTATTTTTAGGTATTATGAAGACCGAATATTTAAGTGAATATTTTCTGTGGCTAACAATTGAAATGAGAGCACTCATGTCACTTTTATGTAACAGCCTCATTTTCAGACCTATTAAAACAGCAGGAAAACCAGGCAAGGATGCCTCTGTTATCAGCCCTTTAATCTGGCCCTGAAGCCACAAAACCTGCTCGTTACCTCTTGACAGAGATTGCATTCTCGTCTATCATTGTTATCCCACTTACGTTTTTATTCCAAGAATATAATGCTGCAAAATCCTGTGACCTAAATACTTCACATGCTACATGCCAATGATCACTGATTCCTGCCTGGTTATTGACTACATTGGCATAAATCTAAATCTCATGGAAGTAGTGTAGATTTGCACCCATTAAGTACTAGATAAAAGATATTTCCATACCAATAACATGGTGAATTTGAAATCTCAGTGTCTTTATTTTACTTTATTTTACATTTACAGTGATTTTTAATTGAATAAACTGGGATCATCCAGGACATATTAAAAAATAAACAAACCCAAACCCCTCATTTTGACACTGAGAGAGGAAATAAAGCAAAAAACTTTTTTTTGTGTCTCATCATCTCATGAAAGACATAAATCATCCATCATGATTACAGTGACAAAAACTTGAGAACAATCATCAGACAATGGGAGGTTTGGGAATAGATAGCACATTTTGTTTGAAAAAAAAATACAAAGTGCCTTGTCATAGCCATTCCTTTTTCCAGTGCTGCTGTTACTGTCAGTCCTCCCATTCCATGGAGGCGGTTCAGGAGTAAGACATTAAAGACTTTTATGCCATGTGGATGAAGCCAAGAAAGCTGGTGTGAGCAGCAGTGAAGGAGTAATGTCTACCATGGCTGTCGTGGCTGCTGAAACTCAGATGCTGGAGCAAGGAGTAGCTGACACGTGGAAGTGAAACACTTGATTTTTTACAGATAAACACAAAATTTTGTTCTCTGTCTTTGGATATATGCAAGGGACCAAGAATTTGAGGTTTGCAGCTATGTTACTAATGGTACTTTGCCTCCCTTTTCCCCCAGATGGAATTCTTTTAGATGTAACCCATTTAGTATGCAGAGAACGAGAGACTAATATTTTAAGAGTGATGTTGTATTACAAATATCTAAGCCAGAAGTCTCTGAAAACTTGCAAGCATTACAGCTGTTGATTAGGCAGAGCTCTTCCATGTAAGAAGGAGAAAGAAAACAGATTTTCTCTTCTACTAACACACAGAGCAGTTTCATATACATTTGGATAAAAGCATGCTCAGCTGGTGAGTCTGAGTTCACTGAAGTGTGAAACTCTTCACATACACCACATTTTTGGAAAGCTAACTATCTGAATGCATTCATCTAAAGCCTGAGAGTCATTGCAGAGGTTCCCACTGAAGGCTGGAGAAAAGGCAGTTGTGTGAAGAAGCTGTATTTCCCTCTAGGCTTCCTGCAAAAAGAACTGTGATCTGCCATGCAACAGGATTTAGTCCTAACAGACCTCAGCATTGCTGACCTTGAAGCTGGCACATGTCTTCCTACCACTGTTTGCCAGTTCTTCGCTTTTCTTCACCACACTAGGAAAGGTAAAACAGTCCCACACAGAGTTTGTTAACCTTGTCCAGGAATAAGAGGCATGATTATAAACAAATGAAAAAAAACAGAAGTACAAAACTTCAAAATCAGAGTTCCGCCTCAAAGCACCATGATTTCCCAGAGAAACATGCCAACTAGAAGAGCATCCACTTTCCACTTCTCATTGTGTTACTAGTTCTCAGACATGAGCCTCTCCTGGCTCCTTCACTCTGCAATTTCCTACGCTGCCCACATGTATCCAGCTACAAACATGTAATTTTCATGAAGGATTTTAAATTACAAGGTATGTTTACCACTAATTGTCTTAGTACAGATGTCTGCCTTTCCTTTCACTGATATGCCCCATGGCTGGCCACAGCAGAAAGGGAGAGAAGTAGTCTCCATTATTTCCTTCCAAGGTGACGCTGCCCACTTTTAAGGACTCACAGGACAAAGTCTTCCCAGCTAACCCCACCTCAGGTGCACTGTGCCAGCCACGGTGGAGCCTTCAGTGGAAGTGCGGGTGGGACGTAGTTGTGGGATTTTCTGGGATAAAGATGCTAACAACCGGTGACATCATTTAACCACAGCGCTCTAAGGACTCCCAACCTTCTTCCTTGGAGGAACCATGCTGCTTGCACAATGCTGATATAAGTGGAGCAGGTATTAGCTGCAGGAGAGCTGCCCTGCACCACAGGTGGGGGACATTGTGATCACAGCCAAAATATCTTTTCCATAACGACAGGCCCCAGACTGAATTTTCCAAGTTTGAGAGCAGGGATTTTATACAGAAGATAATATCTGTATTGCTCATTTCCCCCAAATCATTCTAACAGTTATCATCTCACAATTTTACCCTGAAATGGCTTAAACCCCTTGCCAATCCTCGTGCCCACCTGCATGCCCACTGTGAAACCTTGAGATGGGAACTGCCTGGAATGGCAAAAGCCACTTCAGCTGCTGCCTTTAGCCAATTTAAACAACAAGCCTTGACTGCCATGACTCATTCTGGAGAGCTCGTTTCCACAGGTATTTTTAAAATCCTAGAGGACATTTGCTGTTGTTCCTCAGGTAAGAGTGGAAGAGCAAACTGGTTTTGTATGGGTGTCCCTACTAGCGCAGTGTTTGCCTCTGGGGATGGTGTTGGTGCCAGCAGTGTCATCCTACACGGTGCAGAGCAGAGCCACTACTGTGGCTGGAGCACCCGCCAGAAAGATTATTCACGCTCCTTGTACCTCATGTGTAACTTCCTGATCCTGCACAAAACTATAGCTTTAGGCCTCCAATCTCTCACGACAGATAAAGAAAGGGTTTGACCGCTCATGGCTGTTGAGGAAAGGCAGAAAGCCTAAAATAAACACAAGTACTGCAAACTGCTTCTACTAGCGCTAGCATTCAACAATAGAGAAGTCTACCAAAAGAGCTGATTTACAGAGATTGCCTCATGTCAGAGCCAAGAGTCTAAATATGCTGGCTTTTAGGATGCACACAATCTGTTATGCCAGACTAATTACCAAAACAGAGGCGTGTTTGACAGAGACAGCATTAATAAAACAACTCTTGCTGGTGTCAGGCATTTCAGCAGTCTATCTCATGGCTCGCACTGAAGAAAACACACATCAACAAGCCACCACCATGTCAGCTACTGTTCACTTATGGCCACACACCAAAGAAATTACAGTGCTGCAGTTGATAGGTTTAAGCTCACACTCTTCACGAAGCCACAGAAACTCATGTGCCTGTTTTCTAACAGTCATCTGTGCCTTTAGAAATATTCCCTAATGTGCAATTCCATGCCGTATGGTACACTGCGTGGTAACAGAACTTGAAATGGAAACAGAAATCTTGTTGAACCTTAAATGTTTTCTTTCCCATTATAAGAACTCACAGATCTGTGCAGTGGGTCTTTGGCCTGCTTACAGCTTTGGAGCTGAAGCTTGTCCTATCTTGAGGAGAAAGATAAATGTCCTCTACAGTTCTGGCCTCTTTGCGATGAATTCCAATGGGAAAAGACTCTATCTTCCCATTTATTTTCACAGTGTCTGATTTCCAGCTGTGTATCATTCATCTACTAGATGCACAAGACCAAACTTTAGTTTTTACCCAGAAATTGTCTTGCCTATGGTGGGACAGAGGCTGCAGTATGAAGATGCAAGAGAGAGATGAGCAAGCACAGCAGCAAGATGAGGCAGAGCTTTCTGTCCTTACACAAGCACCAACAATGTGATCTGTGATGAAGGACAGATCAAACAACTTCCTCCATGGTGTACACATCAGTTACCCTACAGCCTGCCTAGGCTATTCAATTAGGCTCAAGCTCAGGAGTAGTATTAAAGGACTGCTAGCTGAATGAGACCACAGTTACACCACTTCAAAGATATAGTCATCATCTATGCTGAGAAAGCTACCTGTATCTTCATTCAGTTATAATAACTTTCTGCATAAATCAACTTTTACTTCTGTGGATCTTTGCCACCACTATAATACACTGAAGAGCAGTTCTACACAGGCTACAGGTTAGGACCAAGAGACCTTCCTAATTCCATGACCACATAAAACTTACTCCGACTTCAAAATTTCTAACTTCCTTAGAAATTATAGAGGGGCCTACCAAATCTCATGTAAACTGAGTCAAACAATACTGCTGTGCTGTTTATGTGAATCCCTCAGCTCGATGTTCTCTAACTCCACACCACAGAGTCTTTTCTTATATGTGAAACCCAGGAATGAACACTGCAATTGTCTCCTTCACCTTGAAAATCTCAGGACTGCTTAAGAGTCAATTAGACTACACATCAATTCCCGTTTCCTAGAGGCAGAAGTTTAGCATCAAAGTTTATCCAGATATCCCCCAAACTACAAGATTCAAAGCCCTTCCAAGCTTTTATGCCAAGCCACCAATCGGTGCAAAGAACAGTCTATTCTTAAAACTCTGCCTTTGACATAGGCACAATACAACAGGGAAACTATTTTAAAGGGGCTACAGCTGGATCAGCTTCCAAAATGCTACTCCAGACTGAAATATTAAAGGGCAATATACAGGCAAAACAGCATCAGAAGCCAGGAGCCAGCAATGTGCATCACAGATTGATTTATCTCAATTAGCACAGCAATTTCCTGTACATTTTCCAAGAAGCATCCATTGGTTTCCCTAAAAATAGGATCAAAATCACCATGCAAATTGTTGTCACAGCTCAAAATGCTAATCAGTTTTTTAAGGACACATCAGCCCATGTGCAGACAGGTTAGATTTAAGGCACAGCTATGACTGAGAAGCTAAATGCACTCCTTTGAAAATGGTGAAAGAAGAGGTCAGCCTGTCTTTGAATCACCAGTCACAATTCTGAAAGTAACAGGAGAAGCAGGTAGCTTTTGGTGTCGAAGTCATAACTACAAGTACCTGCCCCAGTCAGTGCTTTTAAGTCTAATGCATACTGGCTCTTCCACGCACACCTCCTCTCTCCTTTCATGCTTTACTGATCCTTTTTGCTAATCAATCAGAAGAACTAACACTTCTATTTTCCTCCCCCCTCTTGAGAGTGTGGATGAATGATTAAAGCTGCCAGGGTAACCTCTTTGGCATGCATGCCAATAACTCCCCACCTAATAGCCTTTCCTCTGCCTCACTGCCCTGGCCCACTGGTGATTACTGCATTCCCTTGAAGTGGTCAAATTGCAGGGCAGACCCCATGGAAACCTATTTGTAGTTGTTCTAGCTCATACCAGAGAATGATGTTTTTAATACAGATTGTTCTTTTTAAAGCTCTACAAAAGTAGCTGTAATCAATCGTAGTGGGAGCACTGCAAACCTCCACCAGGTTTCAGAAGCCCCATATTGATTCTTTTCCAGTCCATGGATTTCAGCAAAATAACCTCATGTGAGGAACTGAGAGCCAACAAACACATAATCATTTAAATTAAGATCTCTTTGCTATTGGTAGCAAGAATTAGCAATAAACTGTCTCAATCAATTACATTCCTTCTGCATAAACAGGCAAGTTACACATAAAACAACTATATTATTATGGTTACAATAATCAGCAATTAAATACTGCTAGCAAATGTTTTATGTATGGCAATTGAAGTTTGTCAGAGATGAGGAGGAATCAGACTTCACAGTTTAAGGAGTGAGCACTTCCAGTTCTGTAATGCATAATCTGTTGTTCAACAGGGCCTTACTCACAGAACAACAAGGTCTGTGACTACCTCAGTGAACACTCCTGTTTGTTACCTGCAGCCACCAGCACTCCTGGTGACATTCCACCAAAGCTTCCCACAAGCAGAAAAATGACTACTGGTAGATCTACAATCTGCTTGGTCTTTCTAAAATTGTGTGCAGTTGTAGCAATTAGCTGCAGGAACTTCCCTCACACAAAACACATGCAACCTACTTCAGAAGATAAACTCCACTAAATTAAGAGAAATACTAGATTCTCTAGAATGGAGAGGAATGCTGGTGGTAGCACATTTATATCCCAGGCTCGCTAGATTCTTGGTTAAGGAAACTAGAGCTCAAATAAGCTGTAAGTATGCTTAAATGGAACACCTTTGTACCAGGTCTCTCAGTTTCACTGAAACAGAGTATGTACACTGGGCACTCAACAGAGGAACAATTAACCACATTTTAAACAAATACATTAAAACACTCAAATCATCATCTTCATATATATCAGCATCTTTTGGATGCTAGAGAAGATATTCCACTCGAAAGCGGTACTGTAAAATGATGCAAAATGCAAACAGAACTGCAGATCAACGTGAATTTTGCATTAGCCAGAACATGCTGGATGGGCTAACTTCTTTCTCCAGTCCAGGAAAACAATCACTTTATTTATTCAGGTAACTACTTCCAACTTGTTGGATGGTGGCTGGAAGCACAGAGATAGATGATTAGTTTGTCCTAGGTCAAAAGCACTGGTAAATTCAAAACTTGGTTAAATTAGGCCACAGTCTCTGCTGCCAAATGGATAAATGGTATCCCTGCTTTTTTTAATCAATCTTTCCATTGGTATAGGCTTCTCAGACACCAACAGCAAACACAGACAGCACTGAGACACCAGGTACATCCGTGTGACATACCGCTTTGTATTCCCAATCCCCAAACAGAAAGACAACAAAGATGATTTTATTGCTATTTCCAGGTGTCAACTTATCTCACTGGTTTCCAAGATTAAATTGTTGGATTCAGCACTCTGATCCCATCTTAACTGAATTTTTGCTACAAAGGCTTGTTTTTAATATCCTCTTTGATGCCTACAAAGATAAGAAATGAGTTTACTTCACATGGGATAAAACATCATTCTACTAACTTCCACTACAAAAGCAGTTGAGTGAAATCAGAGATGGGGTGGCTTGTACAGGCTGTGTAGCTTCAGAAGCAGCCTTCTGTCTGGAATGGTGCCCTTCAGGCACAGCCGCCCTCCTTCCACCAGGGAGAAGGAACCGGCGCAGCACCGACACAAGCCCACCTGGATCCCCAGCCAAAGAAAGCAGACAGGTTGTGCTGGGGAGGACACAGCATCCTGCTAGCAATGCCAGACAAACTCCTAGTCAGCTGGGGCTGAGGCAAGAAGGATTTTCTCTCCTACCCTCCCTCCGTCTTTGACCTTCCTGTCAGCTCTCAGGGGCTTGCAGTGCAGCATCAGACTGGACATGGGGACAGTTTCTTCTGAAGATATACACAGCCCAGAGCTGTATTCAGAAACTAGATGGATATACTGAGTAGAACCACTAAAAGAGAATTTCAACTGTATCATGAGGAATTTCTCCCCACAGAGTTGCCCATTTCAACTGCACAGCAAGACAAACCAAAGCAGAGCCTCGGTGAGGCAGTCTGCTGGGAGCATCCGTACCTGCACTTCCACACACTGGAACAATTAACAAGTATTCTTGCTCCTGGGAAGAACCAGTAAACGTGTCTGCTCTTAAAAACCCCCACAAATGTACATGGACATGGAGAGCATCAGGCTGAAACTGCACAGTAAAAGGTACACTAAAATAAAAAGGCTACTCCAGAGGCAGTAGAAAGGCTGGCACTGGATTTCCTACACAGGTTCCCCTCTTCTGTTTCCTTCCCTTGTGCTACTGCCTCCCTATGAGCTGTGCACATGGATATGGCATAAAATGGATCAAAAAAACTCTGACAATACAGGAATTTCTCAAAACTAAAGTTTCAACTGGAATTACATAAGGGACCACCTTCAAATAGCACATAATTTTTTGGTTTAAAGCATGGTTAAGAAAGCTGTTGATTTAATTGAAGTTTTAGTGATAACAATCTCTCCCAGTTCTCATGAGCAACTACTTTTAATAGAACTGAAATAAGCTTCATATTGATTACCTCCAGCTGATGTTTTAAAAATAATGCTATATAAAATTAGCACTAAAAGAATTAACACATTTGTAATGAAGGTAAGGATAAATTACACTACATTGGATAAATCTACTTCCCTTGAATCAGTGGAAAGCAAGCCAAGTAAGTTATTTGACAGCATTTTTAACAGTCACAGGTCTGACTGAAGAGTAAAATACAACAAAGACTCTTTAAGAGTATTAAGTATCTTCTAACAAAGAAGAATTCTTTCTCTTTCTAGCATCCATACTTTAAATCAGAGTTCTGCTAGAGGGAACAAAGGTTTCTGTATTTCTACAGCCAAATCTCAAATCTTCATATAGCTGTCCCAGCACTGTCAATACAAGGTTAGCACCACTCTACAATCTTTACTGCCTTATCAACAGTCTAAAGCTTTTAAAAATCTATATGCCTACAAAACCTCTGGGAGCTGTTACACATTGAGGATTTCACAGCATTATTGACCTGGGCAGTCTCTTTATCCTCAGTAAGTTATTTTAAGCAACTTTCTGCCAGCAAGCAAGTCTCTTTGTTAGGCTTTGTCTGTACGATTGCTAAAGCACTGCTTACAATAGAGCACAAAACTGGGAACAACTAAGCAGAAACCAGAATGAGGTCTGTCAAATTCTCTTTTTATTTCTTTTCTTCCTCCACCTCCCTGTTATGCTTCTAATACTCTACAGATCACTGCCCTGCTGCCAGGAATTGTTCCATGCACCTCCTGAAAGGGGGCAATGTGAATGCACAACAGACAAAACACACTGAATCCATGTGGTTTTGGGACCACGCTCTTTAACTCACACACTTTCTTTTGCCTTGTCTATGTATATATATATACAGAGAAACAGAACCTGGCAAGTGTATTTACCTACTGAGTAAGAAAATATATCACCTGGCTTGGAGGTGAGGAAGAGAACAATAAAGAGAGGTAAATTTCTCATACTTCAAACTCAAACCCTGAACGCTCTGCTCTATTCTTAAATCCCTTATCAGATAAATGCCTCCAGCCTGGGAATCAGATTTCTTGGGCATGGTAGGAGACCCTAATCTCAACCTGATACATATCGGCATACATCAAAAAGCAATCTCACGGTCTTCTGCCGGCTCGTGCCTGGAGATATCAACAGAGAAGGCCAGTGCTAGCACAGCAGCCTTCCTTGGATCTGACTTATGAACAGCCACAGTTGAGCAGTCACATCCATGCTTCTACTTTTCAACCTATAAAAATATTTACGAGGCAATCCTGGTTTGAGGGAGCGGCTCTTGCTTGTACTTTTACTCTGAAGCTTCTGTCTCGAAAGCTTGTGTGCCCAGTGACCCATACTATCCCTTGGTGTCATCAGAACTACTAGGACCTAACTTGTTTTAATCCAAGGGTACATCATAAAATCTAGTCTGACAGCCCACAGAGGCACAGGAGAAGATTTGGATTTGATACCAGATTTGATTCTGTATCACACTTGATAACTAGACTCTCAGCTGAGGGCCAAGATACACAGTGGAAGCTGCACAGGGAGAAGGGGAAAATAAAGAGATTTAAACTTTAATCCACAAAGTCTTTGCTAGTGGTATTTTATTTCTGGGTATTAGATCAACTCTCATATTTTCTTGTTAAACCTGTACCTTGTGGAGAGAATGGAAAGAATGGATGTTTTATAAGTTAGCAATTCTGTAATGCTTGCAAGTAAAAGCAGCTTTTAACCAATGTCCTGTGGAAGTAACTAATTCAGCACTGACATCTTTCTGCTACTTAACATGGTTAAAGGTTGGCAAAAATTGCAGACACAACGAGTAAGTAACCTGTCAATCCTGTGTTATTCTAGATAAAAAGCAAATGTATTCCAATTATCTGCACCTTATTTCCAACAGTTCTGCTTCAAAAATACAGCACATAATCTGCACCATAGAGCTGTCAATCAAATGAACAAATTCCCTTCAGTTATCATTGCAGATATGTCTAAAACAATTGCACTTTACAAGGGTATCCAAGATTAATAACAAAACTTCAATTCAAATCACACATTTTTCTCTGCAAGCAATAGAAAAGGTTGCCACACTGATGGCATTGAAAGCTGTTCATTGGCATTGAAAGCATTAGTTCCTGTTTCTGTTTGCTTCAGGAAAAAGGTCACTCAGCACTTAGAAATGGAACAAGCAAAAAGGAGTTTCATCACCCTAAGTGTTAGAGATGTCAGCTGCTTACCAGACCTGACCTTGCACAAACCTGCTCACCTCCCTGGGTTCTAGGAGCTTAAAAAAAAAAAAAATCCAAGGACAAAGAGGGAAGGTGTAAAAACTCTTCTTAGGGAGACCATACAGCAAGACATTCAGACCACTCCAGGACAATGCAGAATAGTTTTGCACCATTACTAGTGCAAACTTGCATATAAACACCTAAGAAAACAGAGGTCAAGAACTGCATTTCAAATGACAGCAGTGCAACAGGATGCAACATAAGCATTTAACATAAGCATCTATACAGCTAGAAGTATGGAATGCTCGTGTAATGTTATTTTAGTAGAAAGCATACAGGAGTGATCAAGAATAAACGTCTCCTCAAAGGGCAGGGCATGAAGTGTGTAAATCAGGTTTCCTCATAAACATACATGAGCAAATTAGATCAAGAAGTTATCGAAAAATACAATTCTTCAAACAAAACAAATGGAAGCAGCTTTTTATGGCAAGTTGCAGAAGAAGAATATAAGGAGGCAATTACAACATGTTACATCACAGAAGGCGGCATCTGATTATTTGCTTTGACAAGACAAGAAAGATCAGAAAAACACTTTCCTATGCCTTTCGCAGAGACAACAACTGAAGAAGGGCAGATGATGACCAAGCAGCAATTTGAGAACTGAGAAGGTGAAGATAATTTCTGCTGAAAATTAAAGTCATGTCGCTTCATTCAACTTCATAATGACATGATAAACATATCATGTTTATATCTACTGTCATTTTATAAAGGAGAGTCATCAACCCATTTCATTTGGGAAACATGAAACTGTACTGGACACATCCCACCAAAACTAATGATACTTGTCCAGTGAAATACATAGCTGCACTTTGCTTGCAGAAAAAATTGTCTTATCAATATATGCTGACACCTCCCGAGTTTGCTGTGCTGAAACTGCTCATCTCACAGCCTGAGAGAGCATGGCCCTCTCTGGAGACCAAAGCCTCAGCCCAGCTCCTGACAGGGACTGTCCTTCCTGCACTAATTACACGTGCACACACACAGGCCCACGCAGCAATCCCTGGGAAGCCTCTAATGGGCTGGGAGAGCCGATTACTACTGGCTTACAGCTCAGATGTGTGCAACTGAAAGGCTTAACAAGCCTCCATTTCATTCTTTTTAAGTTATTTCGAAGGGAGGAAAACGAATGGTTATGAAGAACATCACCAAAGAAGTGACATAAAACACAGCACAAAGCAGTGGGATAATGCCTCACGTCTCACTTTCTCGAATGAGGTCCGTGCCAGAAGCCTCCAGGCCTCTCAGAAACGCAGAACTTGTTCTTTATTTTCTCCCCAAACACCATGTCCTTCGTGAAGTGGTTTAAAATTTTAAAAAGAAAGACCAAGCCATGCTCTGCAGGTCTAATATTATCAAAATCTGCTTTGGAGGTCACTCCCTTTTCTACAGCAGGCCATGGGGCAGAAAAGAGACGAAAAGGTCCATCCCACCTGACCCCTGCTCATGGCACCAGCAGCTACTGGTCCTGGTAATGCTGCTGCTCCTCACATGCACCGTCTCAGCAGCCACCACATTCAGGCAGGCAGCAAACAGCACCGGGAGCCAAAGGCATCCCTTCAGGCAAGCTGCAGCCTGCTTTTACAGAAATTTTCAGCAGCATTTTCTTCATTACTTTCCCAGCAGGGCCAGTTTGAAGTGGCACAACATTTGCATTCAGAGAGAAAAAAACCTACATTTTGTTATCAGAAAGCTGTGCAGGAATTTCCAGCAAGCTATCTCCAGGCACATACTCACTGGACACTAATTTGTCCCCACTCGCTTTGTGGCAGCTCCTAAGCAAGCCCAACCAGGCACTGGCCAGCCACTGGGACTTGGTTTTTTGAAACCCCATTTTGTGAGGATGGGAGAGGGCTGTGTGGTTCCCCTCTCTGTGTTCATTACTGCCACATTTCAGAGGTAACACAAAATGGAAAGCAATTGGGTTGGGAACAGCCAAAAGCAGTCCTTCAGCACTTGCTGAAAAAAAGGATAAAAATGGCAGTTAAAGATTTCACCTCAAAACCTCTAGAAAATACAGATCACATATTGAGGGACGGGTGCTATAGTACTGCTTTTTTTTGTCTGTTCTCTCTTTAAATCAATACATGAGATTCAAATAAAGGGATCATTTAGGATACCTCACACCATTGCTCCATCTTAAAATATCTTAGGAAATTAATTTAATATCCACTACCGATGTACAAACAAGATATGCAGAATCCTGTATATCTTGGGATATCCCACTATCAATTTATAATCAGTGCTATCATCTGTAAAATAGAGTCATGTCACTGAAAGAACCGCTAAAAGGAGCGAGCTTCTCCCCAACTTTCAAGCCTCCTCCACTGAATCACACAGCTGAAGGTCTCCATTTTGTAGGAAAAGGTTGTCATTCACGACATCATGCAGCATAGAAAGAGCCAAAGAGATTAAATGGACATCTGCATTTCCAATCTGCTATAAAAGTGGTTTAATACCAAGCAGTGTTTAAACAGTAAAACTGTCTGCATTTCTGCTCTATAATCTGTGAGTAATCAATCAGTCTCAATGTTGAGCTTCCATTACTGCTTCTCTGCAAGTAGATGGAAAAATTTCCAGGGCACATACTTCTTATTTATACCCCAACACTAAAGAGGAATTAAACACAGATTCAGTCTGCATTCACAGTGATCCTGGCACATGTCAAGTCTCAGGCTTGTATTTTCAAAGCAAAGCACAGAAAGTACTGTGAAACATCCAGTTATGGCAGCTTTTGGCATTTTACTTCCCCTCTGAATGCACCACTGCAATAAATACCCTGAGGACTTGCCAAAACAAAACAGAGTAATCCATCAGAGCCCTCATCCTCCTACTCTTTGAAACCTCAGTACCTCAGAAGAGAGGTACTCAGAGAAAGCACAGGATGCAGCTGTGGTCCCACGCCACCAATGGAGTCTGCTCTGTCTGGGAGTCACCCCAAGCAACAGCATCAAACTCAACATCTTTCTCAGACTTGTTGCTTGCTGCTGTAATGACTGTGGGATTAGGATTGTGGTGCTGGGGATTCAAAGGCTTACTTCTTTTAACAATGCAATCTGTGTTGACAAATTCTGGTTAACATGGAAGTGTCCCTCCCTCCTAGGGAGCTACACAGACACTATGCAGAAAAGCTATGCAGATCAGCAGCTGACCTCCCTGCTCAAGAAAACAGGTGATGTTTCCACTTAAGCAGGGGAAGACCAAGAAGCAGACATAGGCACTCTGACCCAGGTACAGGAGTCAGGTTGGAGTGAGGCCAGAGCTAAAGACAGGTAGCTCCCAGAGGCTCAGTGTATCTTGTGACAGGGTCACACCTGGATTACACTGCCGCCTCAGCTGGACGTGAGCAGGCCCAGGCCATCCCTCTTATGCAAGAGATGGCTTCCAGAGTGGATTAATGCTCAGCCTTCCCACCTTCCTTAATTCTGCTGTGCACAGGTTGCTGCAGAGTTCTCTCTAACACGGTATATAAAGCATGACTAACATCCACCACCTGGTTCACCCCTTTATACCAGAAGGTGACACCACAAAGGTGACACCTTCACCCCGGCCCCAATGCCAGGCTTCATGTGACAGAGACCCTTGCTTTTACT
The DNA here is from genome assembly GCA_013400175.1 of Phainopepla nitens. NCBI lineage: Eukaryota > Metazoa > Chordata > Aves > Passeriformes > Bombycillidae > Phainopepla > Phainopepla nitens. Next base: position 518,757 of record VXBQ01003974.1, read on the forward strand.
GAAGTGGTCATACAGGTTGTCCCACAAACACACTAGGTTACGTCACTCATTCAGTGTGGCAGAAGTGAAACACTTCTCCCTAACAGGGGTATCAGTGGTGGAATTCACACATCTCAGCTGACAACTACTTTAAAAGCACTGCCTGCCCCGTGTACTTATTAATCAATAAATTCTGAGTGCCTAGCAAGTGCCCAGCATAGTGGGCTGGACCAGGAGCTCAGAAGATGGGCACTGCTCCTCACTGAGCTCTGCTGTTGCCTACAGTCACCAAACCTCAGTGGTGTCTCCTACATGGGATGGGGGTTTCAGCCAGCCTCATGGGAAGCTCCACAGCCTGAAACAAAACTAACATGAGCCTTGGATAAAACCTAATGTATTTTTTCCAATGTTACCTTCATCTACTCCTACTCACTGTGTCCCTCTGCTTGGCACAGGGAGACAAAGGATCAAAGCAAGTCCTTCAAGAGTCATATACACATGCCTTCCCCTCTCAATACCTATGTACAATTAGGTTTAATCACTACAAATAGAGTTCACTTGAAATTTTGAATCCACTGGCTTCATGCTGGTTTATCCAGTTCAGAGCTTTGGCATTCTCAGATGAGACTAAGGAGGTGGGGAGACAAAGTCACTGTCTATTTCAAACACCTAATTTTATTTCCATTCAGAGTAGCTAAATTTAGGACCAAAAGGTCCTTCTGCACATCAGTGGAAATAGGCATACTCCAGCAGGGTCCTCACAGTCCTGATTTTATGTTTGAATTCAGACTCCTCAGTTAACAGTTGAACAGTCTTTCCAACACATGATAAGCAAGGAAGTCAAACTGACTGAAATAGCATGTATGACATCAGATTCTAGTAGGTCTGAGTGAGCTCTGGAATAATGGTAAAGAGGCACATTACAAAACCAGCAGAATATATGCATCTTCCAAGGGAACAATTACTGTGACAGCAGCACATTTATGAGACTCAGAAAAAAACCTCAGTATCTCAGAGCTGCCATCAGATGTGCTGAAGAAAAACCCAAACCCCATGACTAAGAGCTCCAGACACATACTTGTGCAACTAATGGTTTCAAAAAGAGACCTCTGTTCATTTGCAATGACACAGTATAACCCAACCAAGTAGGTGACTTGTTTCTGGGCTGGAACAGCAAGTACTCATTTCTCTGGGACAGTTTATAAGGAAGGAGAAAAATAGCAACCACAGCATAATTCCTGAATGCAGAGCTCTTTCAGCAAGAAGCAGCTGTATTTCTCTGGCCCTGTAAAACAGAAGCTATTCCAGCTATATAAGCACCTGGATGTCACTATAATGAAACTAAATGTGCAGACTTGGCTGTATAGAAAACCAATTCTTCTGGATAATTAGCACAGCATTATGTGCCAAAAAAAAAAATCTTCCAGGTAAACTTTTTACCTTTTCCTCTGCTTCTTATAGTCACTTGTTGACTGCTATGAAAATTCTATTATTCCACACTTGGAGAACTATAACTCTCCTGCAGTTCTTAGTTTTACCCCGTACAGTTATGAAATCAATAGTAACACAGATCCAGTCTAAATGCCATTCAGCATGTAGAGGAGAATGCACACTGAACATAACAATGCTTTAGAAACAAGATTTTTCATGTGCCACTTTGAGGAAAGGAAACCAAAGGAGTAGCGGTATTGTGATACAGTCACTGAAATACTCAAGACACACAACTATTCAGACTTGGCCATCCCAGAAGGATGTAATAGTTTGTAAAACCTGTAGACTGTGTATTTTCCTGTATCTTCTCATGCACAATGAGAATGAAGTGTAATCTACTAAGGCTTAAAATTAAACATCCTGTATCTATTGTGCCATGGGACAGAAACCAGTCAAACCAGTTCAAAATTCACAGTTCTCTGCTATGTAAAAGAGCCTTGTCATACCTATCAGTTACAGAATAGCAGAAATATTGACCTCAGGCCAACCTCTAAAAGGGAGTTGTGCTTGTGATAAAAAGTGCTTGAAGTTTCTTGTAATTATACACACCTATTCTACCTGAAGACAGTAAGAACTTACTCCTTCAGTACAAGACAGCACTCCAGTTCCTATTCCTGTGCCACCTTCCTACTTTAGACCCAGGCTATTGATAAATGCCCACCCAGTACGAAAACCCCTGAAGGATACCTGCATACAATGCACTTACAAACAATGGTGTCCTGGTCAGCACAGATGAAATTACCTAAGAGTGGCTTAGAAAACCTTCCAAAAGGGACAAACTGTCCTAATGTAATAGGAGGTGGTGGGAACAAACAAGGCAAGAACAAAACAAGACAATTACACAAAAGCAACTTCCCAACAAATGTCTGAGAGGCAATTACAGGATACTGGCGTGCTTCCTGGCCCCAAGCTGAAGTACCATCACTGTTCATCAGCGACAGGGAAAAAGGAAAAAAGAAAAAGCACAAACAAGCAGAGAGAATTTAAAACCCATTCCTGGAGAGCCCAAACTGCCCACAGGGCCAGGCTTAAAGCGAGGCATTCAGAGACACCTACTCTTAGGCAGGTATTTGTATTGAGCTCTGTGCCCAAAATCTTATTTTAATCACTGGAAATCTTGTAGCTGGGGCCAGGGGAGTTCTGTTGAGCTTTCTAAACACAGGTATCTAGCACTGCTTGGGATGCCTCAGGCACATTGCCTTGTTCCCAGTTACTGCTCCAGATGGACACGTGCCTCCTGCAGGTCCCATCACACCTTCCAGGACTACACCGTGAGAACCTCCCAGTGCCAGAAGGTATCTCAAATGTCACAAAAAGTTTAGATCATTTGTCTTCTGTGCCTCGTGCTGGGAGGGCTGGACTAGCAGGCAGAAGGAGGAGGATCTCTCTGAACTGGGGACTGGTCTGTGGCATACAAGACAAAAGACTCTGAGTGAAGCTGTGCAGATGTCTGAAACACTTCTGGAATGCTCAGCTTTTCAACAGAAACAAAGTTTGGCTTATCACCCTTCAGTGACAGGACCCCTGCACTGTAAGGCAAGCTTTGGAGAGCCAAATCCCCACCTGTTTCTCACAGCAGCAGACATCAACCTAAACTTCTGCATACCATGTGTGCAAGATGATTACACAGGATACAAGACCTATGCTCAGAATTTTTTTTCACTTTCATGGTGGTTTTTTTAACTAAAAATGTCAGGCACAAAAAGTTTCCAAACCCTCAAAGTGAATTTAAGTAACCTGTTGCACACAAATCTATTAGACAATTTTTTTAACAACTAGAAAACCAAGGACCCAAATCTTTGCCCTCCTCCCCACAACTTTGATTTGCTTAAACTGGTTATCCTGGCTTCTGTGAGAATCTGCAACAGCTCCTGCACCAGTGAAGGGACACGTCTGAGCTCTCCCAGTGGAGCTTTTCTACAGATAACTAAGTTCCCCTGACCCCCGTTGCCTCCAACACATCCATGTCAGAGGCTGTGGGAGTGCAGGCTGCTGCATCAGCCACAGCTTCTTGCAGAAGGAACAATCCTCCTCCCCTTTGCCAGAGTGAAAAATATGTTAGGAAGGACTTGAAGGCTCTAATCATGAACTAGATGTTATATCAAATGAGCAGCTCAAGACAGCAAAGTGAAGCACTACCGGTTGCCCGTATTAAAATATATTAAGATCTTCTACTTCCAGAGTTTCCCACTGTACAGATCATCAGCCATACACAGACATCAGCAAAAAATCTTGGTGAACATCTCATTCTTTCTTCAAGGCCAGAATGACAGATCCAGGCAGAATTTGCCCAGACTGATGCCTTATTACTGATGTTTCTGTCTTGGCTGGATTAAGCCAGAAACTGGCCAGACAGGGGAGTCGATAGTAGCTCTCCCTTCCTCATCAAGGTGGTGATGAAAGCTGCAAATAAGGCTTCCAAAATAAATCCTACTACGACATTTTTAGGGTGTGGGCACACCCCAAAACCACACAAACCAACAAGAGGGCTTTTGTTCTCTTGACTGAAGTCCAAGCATTTCAGAGCACTCCACTCAAGACCAACCAGAAAGGCTGCCTATTTCCTTCCTTCCCGGGCTCTCAAAAACACTAGCAATGGTATTTTTCTTCAACCATAAATCAGACTGTCTACTAACACACTGCAGCATGGCATGCACAATTTAATTTGTACATGCAATCAAAAAAATAAAAAAACCCAACCAAACAAAACAAACCAAAACTGTATATACCATACCTCATTCACTTCAATTAAAAATAGGCATTTTGCTTTATTGCAATAATTCCAAAGGGGATAAAAGGGCAATTTTAGATTTTTTTTTAAAAGCCAAAAACCTGTATACACATTTACACACAAAAGAAACACATTCAAAACCCTGTTCACAAAATCCAGTCATCACCAGAAAAGCACAAGTCCCAGATTTTAATTCCTTTATAGGCTTGAATTCTGTGATTAAATTAAACATATGAGCAATTAACTTTTGTGAAATTATCATATAAGCTTTACTGCATATACAATTAGGAAGCCTGGACAGCTTCCTACAGAACAGCCATTCCCACAGGGTTTTTTAATTTCTTTTTAATACAAGTACCTCTTGTGATGAACAGAAAACAATACACAAACTCCTCACAACAGCCTGAGGATCACAGCGCAGGCTGGGGCATGCAGGAAGGAACTGAGGAAATTTTTTTAATCTTTGTTTAGAAGTTTATTAATTTTTAAAATTTTTATTTAGAAGTTTAGAAAACTTCCTATACTTCTAAATTTCTTGGATTTTCCCATGAATTGTGGTTGTTGCAATAACAGTGCCAGGTATCTAAAAGTCCTTAGCAAGCTGCTTACTCTATGTTCTGTCCTTTTAAGGCAGAAAACACATTCCAAGTTTAAACTTGCTCAATGAACTCTATTATCTGGGCCTAAAACTTCTCCTGTGTAAAGTAAGACGTCTAAATGTTTCTACTGTTTTCAAATACACAGGAAAGATTTGTTTGTTTGTGTCTTCCTGATAATGCCAGCAGCATTAAATCAAATGTCTCTTACTTAAGGAAGGAATGAGCATTATTTTCCAAATTGATGCAGCGTAAGTACAACACGTAAATTTAGACTTAGTTATTTGAGGTAACTTTTCTTAAACAGCAAAATCTTAAGGATGCTTCTGGCAAGAGGAAAAAAAAACCCTCATTTTGTTGGAACTACTGACTGAGAGATGTCCCCTCTTCAGCACCTGCACTGAAACCCACTGTGTTGTTTTTGGGATAGAATTAGTTTTCTTCACAGTGGTTAGCATGGGACTGCCTTTCGAGTTTGTGCTGAACGCAGGGCTGACAATATAGTTACATAATTTTAACAATATAGTTTTTGTTATTGCTGAGCAGCGCTTAAACACAGTGCCAAGGCCCTTCCTGCTCCTCGTACTGCCACAGGGGCAGGGGCTGGGGTTAGAGGGGAGGCTGGCAGGAGACACAGCCAGGACAGGTGACCCCAACTGACCAAAGAGATATTCGGTAACATGACATCCTGCTACGGAAAATAAAGTAAATATAGTAAATAAAGTGGGGAGAAGGAGGAAAAGGAAAATGTTTGGAATGATGGCATTTGTCTTCCTAAGTCNTTAGCATGGGACTGCCTTTCGAGTTTGTGCTGAATGCAGGGCTGACAATATAGTTACACAGTTTTAACAATATAGTTTTTGTTATTGCTGAGCAGGGCTTAAACACAGTGCCAAGGCCCTTCCTGCTCCTCGTACTGCCACAGGGGCAGGGGCTGGGGTTAGAGGGGAGGCTGGCAGGAGACACAGCCAGGACAGGTGACCCCAACTGACCAAAGAGATATTCGGTAACATGACATCCTGCTACGGAAAATAAAGTAAATATAGTAAATAAAGTGGGGAGAAGGAGGAAAAGGAAAATGTTTGGAATGATGGCATTTGTCTTCCTAAGTCGTCATTATACCTGATGGGGCCCTGCTCTCCTGGGGATGGCTGCCCATGGGAAGTAGTGAATTAATCCCTTGTTTAGCTTTGCTTGTGTGCACAGCTTTTGCTTTCCCTATTAAACAATCTTCATTCCAAGCCGTGACTTTTCCAGCTTTCACCCTTCAGGTTCTCTCCCTGATCTCACTTGGTGGTTGGTTGCTGGATGGGGTTAAACCATGACACCCCACCTTGTGTGTGCTGAATCCAAAGCACAGGTATTATTACTGCCCTTCGAGAGGTAGGCCTAAATTATGGGAACTTGTTCCTGACAACCACTGACTAGAGAAAAAAAAGAAAAGCTCAGGCTTTAGGATATTCCTCTAAGGTTGTTGAAACAATGAAACCACACCTGAGGGACTTTTTTCCCTCAGAAATAATTAAATCACATTAGGAAAAAAAAAATTGAGCAGAGGTAGCATACAAACCTATCTTTTATATCGGACACTAATGGAAAAGGATATAAAAACAAATAAGTTTAGGAAAACATTAACCTTAATTATACTGTGAAAATCCATAACCGGTAAAACAATCATCCACATCTAATACCTACTTATTATGTGCCTTAAGTAAAACTGAGTACCTAGCTCAAGAGAGCCCCTGCTTAAAAATTAAACATAAATAAACTGAAGCACAGTAAGCCTCCACAATTTAAAGGCAGTGTTCTTAAGTACAGTCATGAAACAACAGTTGTACTACAGCATCTCATCTGAGACTGTGTTTAGAAAGAGACGCCGTCAGAGGAACACATTTATGAGAAGAGAATGCAGCAATTCCTGCCAAGCTGTTTGATAGAAACCAGGCACCTATATAACCTAATCTGAACAACTTCCCATTACCAATACCACTTCCTAAAAGGAAGGCATTAAGGTTGAAGGGCTCTCACAGCAGCTACCAGAATTCACCACACAGAGCAAAGCAATCTAGCGGAATTTCTTTTCTAAAAAGTAAAATGCTCACCCTGAGATGTCTTTCCAAATCAGAATTATTTAATGCTTCTTAACAGACCAGGACTTGTAGCGTACTATAGAATTTGCAAGTAATTTAGTTGTTTACTTGTTACAGGCACTCAAATGGGACTTGTTATCCAGCCCCCCTCCTTCTCCCTTAGCTCTTGACCATGCTGAAGGCAACAGTGCTGTCACTTATGGTTTAGATAAAGAGACCTCAGTGCTCACTCAGTGCTGTGTCGAGAAATACTCTGACACAGCGTGGATCTGTATTTTTATCTCTTTGCAATCTCATTGAAGACTACGGCTTTCTTTTACACAGTTGAAGTATCAAGTTCTAGCAACGAGGCTGTTAACACTGAGCTCTCAGTACTCACCTCTCCTGAAACTCAGATTACCAGGAAAAAAATGCTCCCCTCCCCTCTTATTGGCCTTTTATAATGAAATAGCTATTCAAAGATTCCTGAAATACCTGCAATTCTTTTCATTCACTTGAAGAAACTCATATAAAGCTTAATGAATTGCAGAAACATTATACACTAACAAAGGCAAGATGCTTCAAGAAACAAGAGGAATGCTCATTCAGCATCACACAACACTGAAAAAATTATAGAAAGTAACAGTGTTAAAAAAATGTATATTTTATAAAAAGTTCCCACAAAATATACGTAAGGGATACAGAAACAGAAAACTGATTTATAACACATACACTTGCTAAAATTGAGTAGTTTGAATTATTGGAAGAGAATGAAAAATGGGAGACAATGGTAAAATACTGTTTTTTCCATATAAACCTGTCATAAACTATAAATGATACTTTACTTGTCAAGTTCTTCAAGAGGTCAGTGAAGCAGAGTGAGGTGACATGCTAACAGAAATCCCACACTGCAGATTACACTGTGCTCTCAAACTCACACAACATCTTTTTGGGGTGTATTCCCTTGGCATAATTGAGAGAAGTCCAAAGCTGAAGCTTCACTTGAAAAAGGAGAGGTGGAAAAACTCTCTGCCTATTTTGCTTTTCTCAGCATTATTCCAGCAGGTGTCACAGACTCTGAAGGACAAACAGAGGTCATACCAACAGCTGGCACCAGTTAAGTCACCACACCAATACAATGTGGAAACCCGCTTCCCCAAGAGTCACACCAGAAGCATGGCTGCTGGAATTTGTCAAACAAAGCAGATCTGCCAAAAAAGAAAAAACATTTTGCCATGTAGTCTACACCAGTTGCTTCTACTTCCAAGACACCACCCTCCCTGTGCTGCTGGTGAGGCAGCCTCAGGAGATACCAGCCCTCCACTGCCAAGGACAGACCCACCCATGGGAGCAGCAGGCATGGCATTGAGAAAAATGGAGAGACAAGGAAGGAAAGAAAGGAGCAGGTGAAATAAAGGAGTAATTTCCCAGTATAGCTTCTCTTCAATAGAGTACCTCTAATTTTACAAAAGCAGGTAGCAAAAGCAACCTAGTAGCAAAGATGAATGATAAAAAGGTTGAGCAACTGCAAAAACAAAATATGATGAATCAAACAGCGACTGCAAAAAGTCAGAGTTTCATTGCTAGTACACCCCAAGAGGATAAATCATGGTGAAAGTCCTATTACATGAAAATTCAGCCACCTGGGAATTCAAACAGTTAGCAGCCAGATCTTTTTTTAATCACATTCATCTGTCAGGCCCAATGGCAGAGAGGGAAGGATTTGACAAAGCCAAATCCTCTGAAACAGAGCAGACCTGACCACGGGCTTCAGAGGTACAACCTCACTGCACTCACTGAACAGTATGTGCCTACAAATCCTGCCAGCTCCCCAGGCCAGGGGCAAAACAACCAGCTTCAGAGGAATACACGAGTGAGCACAGTTTCAAGCAAACCCTTGACTTTAATAAACTAGAACTCATCTGTGCCTGATCTACATGGGACAAGGCACCAAAGCTTTTCTGGTAGGAAACAGCAGAACCAGAAATATAAACAACTTCCAGGGACAGTGAGTATGTAAGAGCAGAATGAGGGTCCCAGTCCTTGTCTCACATGTGACACAGATTCGGAGGACCCACTCTGCAACGTTGCTGAGGTTCATGTGCACCAGTGCCTACACCTGGTGTGAGTTGGCCAACTCAATGCTAGACCAAAGTTTACAGCTGCCGCTTCCCAGGTGCCACAGTGAGACTCCAGCCCTTGCAAACATCCACTGATCTTGCCCTGAGGAGAATCCTTAAGCAAGAGCAAGGCAGTGGCATCCAAAAGCTGGGCTTCAGCCAGGCCTGTGTGGCGGTACCCGAGACAGGGGAGACACCACGGGTTTATCCCTACACTGCTTAGTAGTTTGAGTTTGGGACAGGGGAGAAGATCTGCAAAGAGAGGACAGCAGGCAAACGCCAGCTATCAAGTGAGAAAAGCATGGCTGCTTCACAAATACTTAGCAAGGAGAGCTGTAATGGAAAGTATTACTTAACTGAAACGGGAATATGACATGTTTTAATTCAGTCACACACAGGAATGGTGAGTTAACAGGGTTACACAGGCAATGACAACCACTGGCTTCCTTCATGTGAAGCACAGAAGAAACATCCTTTCTTCCAATGATGATTTGTTAAGGCTCACTAACTTCTGTCCTTTTGATTTCCCCTCTCAAAGGCTGACCAAAGTAAGGGAGCCACTTGTACAGCACTTTCTTCTGGAGTTACTCATCTTTTCCACTGAGATAATTCCATGTTTGTCTGCAGTGATCTGCATTCCCCCTCTCAGCCGCATTCCTAACTTTTATTGCCAAACACAGCACATAAAGTGCCTTCAGTATATAAAATTTACTTTTTATAGGAAGCAACAGTTCCTAGCACAAACTTGCAAGCAGCCAGCTGCCTGTTCTCTGCATTTGTCAGCTCCTCCTGCTCCTCTCAACACAACACTTTGTGACTTTGCCTTACTTCCGTCTTTTCACTGACACAACACTGAATAAAGCAACCAGTGCAGTGTTAGTCCAAGTGTTCACACCATTCCATGCTTATGCTGAATTTTGTACCATTCTCTCCTCCCTCTAGGGCATTAAAATTGCTTATATTATTTTGTAAGTTCATAAATAAGCTAAGCAGCAGACAACAGCATGCTCTGGCCTGTCTTGGATCAATCCAAAGCAGTTAAAACACTTAATGGAGCAATTTAATAAAGCAAACAAACCCTCCAAGGAACATATTTGGTCAGTTTTAGCCCTCTATCCCGCTATCACTTTTGGATTTTGCACCTGTGACTCTGAACTTGGACCTTTTCAGATGCCTGCACTCAAGTCTCACTTTATGCACAACAAAGAGTCCCACCAGGGATCCCATCTGGGCTTGCTCAGTGTGCTTAACTTAGAGCATGTGCCTAAGTCATGGATTACATCTGATTTGCTTTTTCACATTTTTAATTCGTCCTGAAAGAACTGCTCTGAAAATACAAGTTCTCTTTATTTTTTCTTTTATTTACTTATTTACAACTCCAAAATACTTCAGGACACCATATGAGTAAGTGCTTGCACTTTAAACCCCTAAGAGCTTTTTATTTAGCATCATCAACAATTGAGCAGTCCTAAAAATGAGATATGTGCAAGAGGAACAAAAGAATAACATCTGGGATCCATCTAACCTGAACATCACCACTAGCCTCTCCAGACAGTACCTATTGCACTCATCCCACATGAAGCCCAGCAGGAGCCCACCTGTCACAACAGAAACGCTATCACAGTTACAGAAAGTTTTATTTAAAGGTCAACAATCATCAGAAGCTGAAGAGATACAAGGGAGGTGATGGATCAACCAGTATTTACTGTTATGCAACCAAAAGACTTTTTTCCAGCAGTATCTGGTCATAAGTAGAGACTGGGATTTTCATAAATCCCAGCAAAATAAAGGCCATCATCCAGCAGAGCAAAGCTCATGCACTAATATATGTGACTCCTGCACAAGGAACCATTTCAACCTCTCTCCCTTGATGACTGAAATCCTCAAGCATCCTAATTTATCTTGGCTTCAGTAACTGATGCCACATGGGGCTGGGGCATGAGCTGGTGGCAGGGCTCAGTCAAGAGGGCTGTCCACCCCACTATGGGCACTAGGGATGTACTTGGGAAATTAGGATGGTCACAATTCTCTGAATGCCCTTCTGCCAGTTCAAGCATCCACTTAATTTGGGGGTCAATTTCATTAAGCCATAACCATGAAACAGTCAATACTTCTCTGCATCTGTCAAAGTCATCAGTATATACCGAGCATGACCCAAGCACCTTCCTTTCCCAAACAAATGAAGTTCTGCTACATCTACATGCTGTGTGCACACACAGATATAGCTACAGAAAATGGCTTGGCTTGGAAGATAAGTGAAGAGAGCTGTAAGCATGTAAGGAACTTTTTTTTTTTTTAAGAATCACTTTGGTGAAGTCTATTTAAAATAAATCTCTTTTGAAAGGCATTGTAATGAAGTTCGGTGTGCTTGTCACTATGCACTTTACAGGACATACTTCAAAGCATTTCCTTTCTTTGCTGAGATGCCACCTAAACTTCTATCTTTTTCTGTCACGCCATATTTATTTTTGCTGCTCAATGTTTATTCCTATATAAATCAAAGTAGTAGAGAAATAGATGTGCATGTATTTATTATCAAAACAAGTAACAGGTCAGCTATCTTTGCCATGCTTTCAGTCTCAGAAAAACAACACCACCTTTCCATATTCTCCTTCCCACTTGAGGTTATTCCATCCTTCAGTGTCTCCAAAGCTCTAGCTTTTTTTTTTTTTTTTTCTTTCCTCTGGAATAAGATCTCCACTGCCTACAACACAAACTTCACTGAAGTCCATGGCATTTGCTCAGGTACAACCAACAGTAAAAGCAATTCTAAGCATCCCAATGGAAACTAATCAATGCTCTAGAAAATTCTGCTCAGAAGCATACAAGGTAAAATACGCTATTAAAATGAACTACTTTATGCTGCACTGCTCTAATATTCAACATTGAGCATCATCATCTTGATCCCAATTCTTTGGCTCTGGCAGCAGTAACTAGACTAACACCGATGTGATAGAGGGGGAGAAACAAATACTGGTTTGTGGGAAAAAGGGAAGGAAGAAACAAAGGCATCATATAGCAGTATGTAGCTTACAAAACTGCTTTTTCCTATACAGATTCAGAACATAATCATGTTTTACAAAGCCTGAATCAATATATTTTCATCCAGAGGATATCAGAAAGTTGAGGTTTATTAATTTCTACAACTTTTCTCTTTGCATTCAACCAAGACAACATCAGGTTAGGCTTCCCCATAACTTATCTGGCTGCAAGGTCGGCCTGTACTTCCCCAAAAGCAGAGGAGCTCCTGAATGCCCTGGTGAGCCTTTAGGGCGCCTTTCTCACCGTGCACAAGACAGAAGAGCCTGGGAACAGGCACACAGCTGCAGTACCATGGCCCCAGTGCTCCTGCTCACCCACAGCACGCTCAAGAAGGAGCCACTGCCGTTTGCTGCATTGCATGAATGCCTGCAAGCTACCAGATGAATTATGCATTTGGGATAGCACCGGTTTCTATTTCTGTGGTGCTGAGACGGCCCTGTGCAGCTGGAGGACTGGACTCTATTTTTTTCCAAGCAGAAGACTTAAAATACTTCAAGTTTGCTGCCTGAGGGTGGGAAAGCAGCTTATGCTAAAAAACAAGAACCTACTCACACTGTTATGAGAGGTTCTAATTTAATGTAACTGGGGTAATGGGTAGCCAATTTTAAGCGGGTGGTTTGGTTTAAATATTAACTCTGGGGGTACATAAGGCTTTATTTAAAGTGTAAGTTCAGCTGCACAGTGACAGTCACAGTTTACAAACCAAGTGTAAAGCAGCAGAGAACTGCCTTGTAATTAGGCCCTTGAAAGTTACTTTTAATCCTCAAAGTTTCATATGCTGCGATCTCTTTAAAAAAAAGAAGAAATAAAAGCTCACATGGAACACACTGACTGAAAAGGAAATTAATAAAATAAGAAGCATTGACCTTTTTTTATGGTAAAAGTATATAACTAAATCTGTCTCCATAATCCAGGCAGATCATGCTGATGCGTGGAAATCCCTCAACTACTGGGCAACAGAAACCGTACATTTGAAAAAGTGAAGTCCCTAACTTGTTTTGATTCCTCAAGGCAAGTCTGCAGCAAACTGCCACTTAATGGATGAGCAAAATACCACTTACCAATCATTTCTTTTCAAAAGACCCAGCAACACATCCCAAGCTGTTGTTTGAGGCTAGATTGCTATGCCTTTGCTGATCATGGTAAAAGCTGTTCAAATTTTGGGGCTGATCTTTTGCTTTGTTTGTACCTAATCTGCTGTTTTTTAAGGAACAAACCAATACAATTCAGGGCAATTCCTTTTGGTTCCCCTTTGTTCTGCCTTATAAATGGAGTTCTGCCTTTGCCATCAAACAGCTATAATGCACACATATGAATTACTGTTTTCCTGTCCTGCAGAAAATCCTGCCTGCTCCAGTCTAAATTCTATATGTATTCACACCTTCTAGATGTTCTGAAAAATGGTATCTGTAGTACACCCAGAGATCCTCTGACACTAAAGCCGAACAGCAATCCCAAATAGACTGATGTTTCACTTCAGTACTGATCTTCTACTTCCCTCTCCACAAAGACTCTCTGTTCCTAAAAAGACACCAGTCAATTCTGGATGTTTAAGCTTCAGAGGCGAATCTACTGACATTTAAAAACAGATTTTAAAAATGTGTTCAGAAACTCAGCTGTGTGACATGCATAATATTCACCTAAATTCATCAGGAAAAACCAGAACATCGCTTGAGGAGATAATCCATTTCAATCCTCCATGAGAAACAAACAAATTTATATCTCTAAAAGGATTGGTCTTGGAGAACTATCCCCTTTCTGAGTGCTGGGAAGTGCCAGATACCCACATCTCCATCCAGACCCGCTGACAAGCACTGAAAAGGGACATTGCAACAACAAGCAAAAAGCAGCAGGTGGGGAAGACATTGCCTCATGTAGATCCGGGCAGGGAGGGCAGGAAGAGAGATGCCTTCCCAGCTGAAGCTGCCTCCTGGAGAACCTCATTCATCAGGCACGAATGAGCGATATTTAGCAGCTAATAAATATTTATTAGGTAAGAGCTAAGTAAGTTTTAATAGCTCATTTAAAATATTAGCTAATTTTCACCATGTAAGTAAGAATTTATAACCATATGCACTGTAATGCATAGACTTCAATTTGGTTAATTCACATGCTGAAAGCCTTGAATAACATAGATTTTGAAAGATAAAATTGATAAGATACAGGTACTTTATTTCTTACATGAGCGTGACAAAGTAATAACTGATTTGCTGTTGCTGAAGAAGGAGCTAGAAATTCCTTAGATTATGCTTAAGTATTACCATGACAGTCATATCAGTTCACATGCATTTTCATATCAGTTCTGTTGTCAAATACCACAATGGGTTTTGTACTTTTTCCCACCCAAAGCCAGCTCCAACTTGCCAGTCTGTCCCATTTCTTCTAGTGAAGGTGGTCCTCTGTTTCCACAAGCGCTGCAAAAGAACATTCCTGCTTCCCTGGGTCATCTTTCTGAAGTCCCACAGACATTACCTTTGCCCTCATCTCTCACATTACTTGCAACCCTATTATGCTTCCCTGCTGAAGGAAGGGTTTGGAGGAAGTGAGCAGCTCAGAAGGGACTGGTGAGAAGTCAGCTCTTTCACCTTCTGGCACATGTACTGGCAATGACAATGCCAGGTACCCGTTCACTTCCCATCAGTGCTTCACTTGGCTCTTGGACAGAGTAGAGTGAGGAAATGACTGCAGTCACATCCTCCATGCCACAAAAACAAAACCAAAACAAACAAACAAACAAAAACCCAACAAAAACAAAAGTAGAAGGAATCAAAAGTTAGAGCACATGGATTTTCTTCAAGGTTTTCCCTCCTTTTCAAAGAAAGCTGCCTCTCTTCTACCTACCGTTGCAGCAACTTCCAAAACACGCATAATGTTCTGGTATGGCATTAATTAACAGTTATGAGCAGTCATAGAGTGATTTTCAGCATGTAAAGTCACACCTTGGCTCTTATCTTTGCTTGTGTCTCTCCATCTGACTTTCTTGGTACCCTCTGTACACACACAAGATCAGCAGCAGTAACACAGCATTGCACCATCTCCTCTACAAAATTTTCAGCAGAATTTGACACTTTTTATTAGTTGACGGAAGATCTCTCCACATTCAAAATACAGACACCCAAACCAGCTCTGTTAGCAGGAGTCAGCTGAGACGAAAGCAAAGAGAAGCTGATACCTTTTTCTCACAGAAAGTACTGAGACACCATTACTTGACTTACAAGCTACTTCACTCCTAACTTATGCTAATTTTACTAGAAATCCAGTGTATTTATTTACTGTGCATCAATCCAGCCATTATCATAGAATTAAAAAGTAATTTTAAATTAATGAAATATGGAGGAAAAATACTTGGATTTGGTAACTGTGGTATTTTCACGACTGCCGGAATTGCAGTCACAGTGAGGAGGGTATGACAGGGCAGATCCATAGATACTCTCAAAATTAGGCTCTTTACCAAAATACATATTTACTTGTTTGACCATGATGCTGCCAAGAGACACACTGTCCTTTTGGAAAATATCATCCATTTCACAACTTTTCCAAAAATACACTTTCTTATGCTTTTGTGAACACCCTAACATACAAACACAAGCTTAAAAAATACAAGAAAACTAAGAGTCACAGACTGCCAAGTTTCTTAATCACAGGCTTCTTCTCCCAGCATCAGAAAAAAATAAATCCTGCTCTGCTTGGCATGCCAGTGTATTATTTTAAATAAGCAGAAAGGCTGAAAGAAAGTCTCCCTTCATTTCCCAAACCCCAAGAGAAAATGGAGGAGTTATTTCCAGAGCATGTACTCAACGACCATGCAGTGAAGCCTATTCATTTTGGTCAGTTGTCATCAGTCCTGCACCACCCCTAATGAACACAGTGCCTTCTTCTGATGCATCTTACATTGCCAGCAGGAGAGGATTAAAGATAATTATGGCAAAAAAACCCAAAACAGCCCTAAAAATCTTATTAAAACAACTCTCTAATTTTCTTGGTTTGTTCCTCCTCCACTGGAAGATCTCACCTCATGCAAGCCATCAGCCTTACAATTTCAGATTCCACTTGTATTTTAAAGCAAAAAATCCTCAAGAATTTGGACAACAGGGACATGTGAGGTCTCTGCTGCACAAAAGGGACTTTGGACACCCCAGCCATCCTCCTGCAAAGGTTCAACAGTTCCCCAGGAAAGCCTGGATGCATCACCCAGTCTTCTGCTGATGGAGAATTTGTTACTGGAGCGCCTGGTGCTCCAGATCGTCTATGAGCAAAAATTATGAGGTACCAAACTCGTCAGATCTTCATGCTTTCTCACTACTGAGCAGTTTCTCCACTTCAAAATGAATGTGTTCCAAGAGTCTCTGCAGATCATAGACTTTGTTCAAGTTACGTGTGACTGAGAAAAGATAAAAGGATAAACTAGGTGCTTTGAAGCAGCCAAGCAGCTGCAACCCAGAAAACACTAAGTTCATGCTCTACAAATAACTTAACTCTTATCCCATTTCTGAGCAGGCTCAGAGCCTGCTCTAAACTCTGGGAACATATCGTGTAATTGACCACAAATGAAGTAACACAGATGTGCTTTCCTGTAAGCTGGAGAGGCTCTTTGGTCAGAGAAAGGTGAGTTTTCAGTCACACTGGCAGTGCAGAGGACCAGGAGGGCTTAACGGAGGAGAGAGCAAGGAAGGAATCTCCTGCACAGTCCACAGCCAGCAGCTGACCAGCTTCCCTCCTGTTACAGTCAGCTATTAAAATACACTCAGTGAAACTCCTAGAGCACTTTTTCAGACCTGTGTGAGTCAAGTTTGACTCAGGTGATTTTCTCAGTCATTCACTCCTTCTTCTTGCCTTTCCTAACCAGAAAGGAGATGTAGCCATTGGATGTAACAGCTAAAGCTACGCTTTCTGTGCAGCGCAGCTTAGCAATTAGAAGATTATTCTTGGCTTTACCCCCTGCAATTTATAAGTCTCTTATTCCTGCTGTCTCTACAGATTCAGGCTGCCCAGTTCAACCTCCCTTCTTCTCACGCTGTCTGTCGTAACAGATCCTTCCTCAGCTGCTGGAGGAAGGGTCCCTCTGCCTCAAAGGAAACCACAGCTTACAGCCCTCTGACTGCTCTCAGAATAAGCCTCTGGCAGGCCAAACACTACTTCTTTCTGAAGGGGTGAATATTAAGAAAAGACTTTGTACCAGATGTTTATTCCCAAAACTTTACTTGCAGTCCCACAATAAAGCCCAAGACCAGCATATTCTAACAGTCTTATTGATCCACTTCTTTCATGTAAACTTATTCCCTTCACAGGTTTGCCCTTCGTTACTGGAAATGAACTGCACCCAAACCTCAGCAAGGTATTTTTATGGGTTTTTTTTCTGTGGCTAAGACACCTGCATGAGTTTTTGTTTAAAATAAAATGAACTGGTATTATTCAAAGGGAAGCAAAAATAGAGCTAGAGAAGACTCTCATAGCCTGCTCCTCAAACAAGGCTTCTCCTGCGCAGCACATCAAGGCTATTTCAAGAAGCACCTCCCATTTTTCACCCCTGAGTATGTCAAAGTGTGTCAGCTTAAGAAGCCAAAGAAAGAAATGGTTACTTAAGGGCAAGTGCAAATACCTTGAAGGAGTGGGAGGGAGGCAAGGGTGGGTTAACAGGTTGCTCACCGCACAGGGTATGGAGCAGCGTGCATCCACACAGCAGTTGCTGAGCCACAGATAATCCCACCCCTCCCTGTGCCAGGCTCAGCATCTCCAGTGGGAGACAAGCACTGGGGGAGAAACAGCTTCCCTCCCTGCACTGCGGGCCTTGAGAATGGCCATTAGCTCATGCACACGTCCACACTCTTGGGGTAGCAACACTCAACATTTTCCCCTCTGGTATCCAGGGAGAGAGATTAGCACTCCTGTATTTCATTAGCCAAGAGTGCTAAGTAGTCCACCAACTTGTGGAAAGAGTAAAAGCACTGAGGTTAATGTATTTGGTGAGGCTCTGTTGAACGGTTTGGGATATTTTGTTTCAGTATAGCTTAAGGAAAGCAGCTGTCACCTTGATTATAGTGCCCTCGGTAATCTGACACTTTAGCTAGTCCGAACTTCAGACGGCTCCCCCTCCATTTGAGTGAATGCAGTTACTGATCACTTAAACAGACAAACGGTGATTTGCACAAAATAAGTTTTGAAATGAGGCTGTAGATCAGAGCAGGAGCAATTTGCACCCATCATTCCCATCCTTCCGCAGTCAGAAGGGAGAACACAGAAGTCTTCCAAGAAAATCCAAACAAAAGAGAGAAATGCCAAGCTGCAGTATTTGGCTCCACACACTCGCTTTCCAAAAAGCAAAGGGGATGCAGTGCTCAAATCATCCATGTCTGCTTAAACGCTTGGTTCGCATGCTCCAGTGCTGTCGAACGCACACAGCTGACGAGTCAAAGATGGAATTAGCATCCCTGATACAGCAACTCTTTTCCAGCCCAAACCAGTCACCTCCAGGCTTCTCCTCTAATTAAGGTCTGGCCAAGACGTGTCAGCAGTCCAGCATCCCCTTCCTGCCAACAGCTCTGCCAATACTCTGGTCACTCACAACCAACTCCTCCCCACTCCCTTTTTTTTTCACTGCCGTGAGCTGAGTGAGCAGAAGGATTCCTGAGAGTGGGCAAAGGCCCAGAGCCGGCCCGGTTTTCCTTCTACCTTTTCTTCTGCTCTTGGATCTTGTACTTGCAACATGAGACTGAAGAGCAGTGCCAATGCTAACAGTTACCTTTTGTGCCTGATAGCACAAAAGCAGCAGGAGGGAAAGAAAAAAAAAATCAGTCTAATGAGGCTGGAAGCACAAGAGATTGCAAAGAAAAAGAGCAAATAAATAACATAAGGTATAAATTACAATTAAGTGCACTATAGTTACCATGTACTGTGCAGTACTGCTCAGAAATATCACCAGCACAAGTTAAAATACACCACACTGAACAAAAAGCAACATTTCTGGTAGGAAACTGGCGGTCTTACACTACCACCGTGGTGATAATGACATGAGAAATTGTACAAGTGACAGGTCAGACAGAATTTAAAAGCCTTCAGTTTGTGTTGCTTTGTTTGTTTTTATCTTCTGATAAAAACAGTCCACACCAACACAGACAATAACACAGAGCACCACCCATCCCTGCAGTACACTCTCTTTTGCCACTTTTAAAAAATAAACTTGTTTTCTCCCCATTTTCTTTTGAAGACAAAAGTCCATTAAGACACATCTTACATGTATTCTGATTTATCCAGAGGAAAGTCAAAGCACTTATGCTTTATGCTTTAATTGATAAACTTATAGCTACATGGCCAATGCCTTATAATTTAATGATTTATTTCCCTTGAAAAGAAAGCAAACTTTTATTTATAAGCTGCTTTACATTTTAGAGGTTTTCACTAAAATAGAATTTCAGCATAATATGAAGCCTTTACTCACAGGTACAGAGCCAGGACTGAACTTCAATTAATCACAAAAAGATCCAGCAAATAAAAAGAAGTCTTAAGAAAAGCTAACTGACAACTGCAAAACACAGGAGGACATGTCTCTGAACGCCTTTTCTTTTAAGCTGAGTACTATATTTACCACCTGGCCTGCAAGGGCTGCTTTTATTCAAAAGCTCTGCAGTAAAATATAGGCACGTGTAGAGGATGAAGACTTTATCACTGAAACCTTCTGCAAGAAATTAGGGGAATGAGAAAGACTCACACACTTCAACAGCAAAATTAGGTCAGGACGCCTTTGAAGAGCTCCATTTGAAGGCTGTGCCAGACTTCAGATCAAATACTTTTAGTGCATTAGACCCAACGGCTTAAGAGATGAACTTCTATACTGCTGATAATTATTACTGGTATTATGCATTGCTGCTTCCCTCTCCACCTGTGGATAATTATAAATAGCCTAGATTTTCCAGTCCCTGACATATGGCACTTGGTCAATAGCACTTCCAAAACCTATCCTTTATAACCACAGGTCACACATTTCAAACATGACAACCACGTAACTCCACAGAGACAGCTAAATCATGACTTGCCCCACACATGCTCTTATCTAAATACTCTCTGAACATACAGAGATGGCTAAATGGCATTAGCATCACAGTAATTAATGATGTGAAGCTGTAAAGTGCCAAGCTGGTGATTCAAATGCAAACCTGCCTCTGGCCTCCTGTGCCTAGGTACAGCCCTGGACTGTGCAACCAGGGAACATCACTGCCAACGGCTCCATCACCTCCTGATGGGGATGGGGGTCTCCTCCATGCCAGCTCTAGCCCTTGATGGCCTTCAGGGCTATCCCCAAATAAAACACAGTCCAGTAGCCAGGCTGGGAGGGAAAAGGCCAAGGAAACATCCCCAGATATATAAAGCAGTACCTCTTCCCTGCTCAGGTTTACTGTTCATACCCTGAGAAATGGGCAATAGAGCCCACCAGTGCCATATCCAGTCATGTTTGTGTAAATTTTCATTTAAAAAAAACAAAACAAAACAAACAAAAAAAAAAACCACCTACAACAATGCCCAAACCTCAAAATTATTTCATGGAGTCATTCAGAATTTTAAGTCTTTAAAAATTCCGATTTTTCCTCAGGTTTTTTAAGCTGTTAAAAATTCACAGCTGAATTCACTCTAGCAAGCTTGGTCCTTGGGAGAGTTGTTAAGACACACCAAAACATCCTACTCCAGTTTCCTACTGCTCCTTGTTTTGCTCTCCTGTTAGGTGACACTACTAATTGTACAGCTGCTACAGCTAGCTGCCAGAGACTGCTCTAAGGAGGTTTTCCAATTAGATTAGCTGAATTGAATAATGAGAGAGAGAGAGAGAGAGAGAGAGAGAGAGATTAGCTTTTGCTGTGCATCCCTAGGAAGCTGCAGAGAAATCCCCAAAAATACTCTTGCTAATCCTCCCTTAGGACCCCTCATCTCTGATCACAAATACAGAAATGCCATGTGAGCAACTTTACTGTGTGGGAACTGTGCCAGCTCTGACTATCTGTACAGCAACAACCTTCATGACAAGGGATCTTACCTACTTTTTTTAAGACTGACAGTGTCTGCTAGAAGTTTTCTCCTCGGTCCTCGTCAGGTTCCTCAAGTTGAATACATCTACTCATAGATGTAACCAGAGGAAGTAAGCCTCAGATGTTAGGTGGAACAAGAAATGGCAAAGAAGCATCGCAGAGACTCCTACCTATACATTATAGAACCACCACATTGCTTTCCCTGAAATAACGGGGTTTTTGTCATAAGCTAAAGCTTCCAAATTCTTTCAGCGCAGATAGAGAAGGTCAGAGGAAAAAACTCAAAAATTAAAACACTTACTGGCACATGAAGCCAGTGGCATCGCAAAATATTCACAAACACAGAGAACTTCTCTAACCCACCGACAATACTCATGGTTCTCAAAAAAAGTATAAGAAAATCTACATCACTATTAACTTTATGCCACCAGGCAGAAGACCAGTTCAAGGCATCCAACAGAAGAGACCTACATCAAGATGCCAAGTCACCAACTTTTGGTTCAATAGGAGAGTTATGGTCAAGCAACATTACTGTAAGGACAAAACCCAAACCAGCCAAGGGTTGATGCCTTAAGTCTTAGCTTTTAGATTTTTCGGATTCTATGCTGCTTTAGGGTGTAGTTCTGGGCTTCATATTAAGAGTCAGCAAGCTCTCTTCACAGAGTAGGTAGACAAAACAATTCCTTTCTAGCTTGGGACCAAGCTAAAATTTTAGGCCCAAGAGTATAAACAACAGTGAAGAAAGAGAGGGAACAAGGAGGATGGAACTTCATAATCTGAAGCTATAATTGGACAACTGACTCCAACATGCTAATGGACCAAAACTTATAAAAGTGTGGGACCTTATGACCAGGCATCCATTTTTGTGACCATTTGTGGACTTGACTTGGGTGTAGCCCCAGCAGGGTTCCTGCACTGCCCAAGCTGGATCCTTTCAGTAAATACCTTTCATCCTTTTATTCTACCTAGTCTCTCTTTCCAGATCAGCTCTCCCAAGCATCAGGGTAGAATAAGCTTTTCAGGCTGTGAATTATTGTAAAAACAAAACCAAAAGAAAAGAAAGGTAATTTCCCTTTTCTAATGCCCTTACAGTTGTGAAACAGACAAGAAGTGGCATTTTCATCACAGCAATATTGTTAAGAGTACTGTCTCAAACCATTTAGGATCAAATCTCTGTGTTACCAGGAGCTCAGAGTTCCCTCCATCAGAGAGCCCCAGTGGCATGGCCACACGACTGCCTCTCCACTGCAGCAGAAAGGCTATTTATTACTGAGCCTGAGCCCCACCAAAGGCAAAGATCCCCCTTGCAGACATAGCCCTGCTCTTCAACAGGGCATGGCTGGCTGGGCTAAACAGCACCAGAGAAAAACATCTGCAATAGGCAGTATGACTGGAGACAACAAGTCAACTCCAAGGCCCTGTCTCTTCCAGCACCTGCAGACTTTAAGGAGGTAAGTCTGTTTCTAACAGGTGGCCAGGAACCTACCTTCCTCACCCTCACACCCTGCACAGTCAGATGATCAAGCAATACTGATTATTATCAGTGATTATCCAAACACAGGTCATGAGTCTTCATTAAGGTTGTTAAATAATGTACCTCTTTTATAGTCAGTTATCAGACTTGTTCCTTCTTCCAAGGCCTTCATGCCATTCCTCCCCTCTGCATACCAATGGATGCTCTGTGCTGCAGGAAGGACCACAGCTCCTACCAGAAGAGTAAAGACCATCTCATGGTTTGCCAGAGGGCTTTGTCACTGCCAAACTCTCTGGAAATTTCTGGAGACATCTGTCATGCTTCCATGCAGCAGACAGACACGTCCACTGAAATATTTTGGTCAAAAGCCATAAAAAGGCAATTCAATTGCAACATAGACAGATAATTTCTGCTGAGCTGGGGTCCATACAGCTCACAGCAGCTCTGCAGGAACCTCCCAGCCTGGTCAGGTCAGGTCCAGACCTATGCTAAGCACTATTCCCCATTTTCCTCCTTAGACCCAAATTTTTCCAACTCACATTTTGCAGTGGTGACCATGCCTATCGCCCTACCAGGCTTTGAGTGTAGAGAAAAAGCTGTGCTGGAAAATCAAACCAAAAGCACCTATGGGAGCTATTGAGGATCAAATCATACATATGGGGGAAATTTATGAAACTGTTGTAATAATTACAAGCAAAGAAACAAGGAAAAAAAACAAAAACAATTGAAAAGAAAACCTTTGTTTAAGGCTTTTTTTTTTTCCTGGTAAGTAAAGTCAGAGAGGTTGCCCCTTCCACACTAATTCAGGCCAAGAAAATTATTAACACAATTTTGAGAGAAAATTAGTTCTGTTTATTTAACTTGGAAGCATGCTCTTTGGGGCATTTCTTTTCCTGACACTTGAAAGACACACACACAACAGTATAAAAATTTTAAAACACATCTAAAATAGAGCTCTATACAGAATAAGCTTCTATATAAGACACATACACACACAAAGTTTCAAAGACCCTTCTAGCTAGAACTGCAACAGCTGGAGAGAGGTCAGTGCTGAATGCTCTGTGGAAGACAGTCTTTGTAAACACATAATTTCAAAAGTACCCCAAGAGGTTTCATTTCATGACATTTTAGATGTCACATTAAAAAAAAAAATCAGCCTTCATGGATGAGAAATAATCAAAGAGCACATGTCTGGAAAATCATAAACAGCTTCACCAAAGACAAGAATTTAGAATATATACATGGCATTTTAATAACTTTTCCTGTCTATCTCTGAGACTAACCATTTTTCTTGTTATACCATGGAGAGGGAGATTTGTGAGCTGCAGATCCTACAGATGTTTAAGCTACCAATTATCTAAAGCATTTATCTTCTAACTTCAGACGCTGCCTCAGCATTTCCCGAGACCTTTACACCTTCTCTCAATGACATTTACACAAGCCTGTAACTAACACAACCAAATTTCACACACACTGTTCATGGACGCTCCTTCTCCTTGCTGGACAAACACTTTCCTTCATGCTTGCACTGCCACCACTGGCAAGTACCAAGTGCCTCTGAGCTCCCAAACAGGAGAAGATTCAGTCCCACAGACAGGACAGGACCTGGAGGTTTTGCAATCTGCCTTCCACAAAAATTGTCAGGATCTTGCTTCTCAGCAGCACTATCTTATGCACATCCTTGCTGTAGGAATTACATATCATTATTATTATTAGGACTAAGACATATCTATTTTTAGTTATGCAATATAAATGCAATATAATCAACGGAAGCTTAGTTTCTGGCTGTCCCAAAGATGGTGTGTTTCCATTACTTTGAACTACCTTCACCTTTCCACTTTGCTTCCCTCGCAGGTTTTCCATTTTGAATAATAAGAACACCAATTATGTCACACCTCAGTGACTACGTATTTGAACATGGAACTGCACTTGAAAAGGATTTGAATGGAAAGGCTTTGTGGATGCTTTCACCTGGTAATGAGTTTAAGTGACACTGATTCTGGAATCTCTGCATCCAGAGTGAGCACAAATAAACAACCTGGGATAGGCAGAATCTGTCTCCTGGATGTCGCTCATCTCCGCAGCCTGCGACATACACCACGTACTCAAACCCATTTCTAGCCTTCCCCTGCAGACCCCAGCCCAAAAAGCAAACAGGACTCAGCTCTTAAAGCCAAAAGATATCAAGTGTGTGGGGTTTGGCTGTGCCCTCAAGGTACTGTGTCCAGCCAGCTACTACTGCAGATACTGAAGAATCAACGCAGCTGGAATTAATGCAGCTCAGCCCAGAGAAAGAGGAAAGCTTGCTTCTACTCGTATAATTAATGAAGGACAGAAGCAGGCATACCTGTCCAATGTGGAAGAGGGAAGACCTGGTTAGGTTATTCATTAATGTGGCAGCAAGTATGATACATTTTTGTTTTCTACTGAAACATCCTTAGTCTTGAGGCTACACTGGTCATGCACCAAACTGCTCCCTGGGAAGTACTTCATCTCCCAGGCTATATTACTTTAGCAGCACTCTTTCCTACAGCTCTGTCAAAGTCAGTCCTCTCAGTCCACACAGACAGTCGCACTTCTGAAATACACTTCAAATAACAGGGACAGGTCACGTCACACTGATCTGAAAGGTGACTTGTGACTTCCATTAGCGTGGAAGCACCTCTAGAGCAAATTATGCTTTATTATGGTTAATCAAAGAGGAACAAAACATGTCTGACAACATAATATTTAAATACAGACAATATACTCTGGTTGTTAATCACAATGCTGGCTTCTGAACATTTTGATTCCGTGCCTGTGTATACCACAGGCTATCTGACCTTCTGCAAGTCCCTTTGTCTCCTTACTATTAATAAAAATACAATGTATTTATCTTCATATTTACAACTCAAATGCAGCCAAACAGGATTTATTTGAACTTCCCCAAATCAATTCATCTTGGGAACAAAACAATTTAACTTAGAAAGGAGATTTCTGAAGAAGCTGTTTATATGTAAACTAAAAATAGTGATTTCAGATGGAGTGTCCAGCTCAGGCTTTAGTTAAGCACAGCTTATATATATTACACTCTAATAGCCTTTCTACAGACAGGGCCAATTTCTGCAGATTCACCACCACCCTATTAGTCATTATTTCACTTTAAATGAAACCCCTGCTTGAGACATCAACAAAAATAATTTGCTCAGTGCAAATTCACTTGTTGCAAATGGGTGTTAAATGCTGCATTTTCTCCTACTGCAATCAGTATTCCAGTACTTCTGAGGATTACATATATTCTGTATTTCTGCCTAAATATCTAGTATGCTTTTGAAAGCATCCCCCAGGGCTGAGCTAATCAAGAAAACAACATACATACAGAGAACTGTCATTATTAGAGGGTCAAACACTAATGCAATCTGTACTCAAGAGACTGCAAATTATACTTCAATGTGAGCAGGAGAAATCATGTTCCCAAATCACTGAATAGTGTCATGTAACCTATGAATAAATTACTAGTCCCTAAAAGATTACAGATAGCAATTTATTACCATCTTGTAAGCATGAAGTGAAGATAACCAAACAACAAGCTATTCACAGAACAGCCTCCAGTAATTCTCTCATGCTTCCTACAACACCGACTGCAAAGTGACTTGAATGTGGACCAAATCACTTGCTTATGATTTGTGCATCCTCTCTCAAATGCAGCAACACAGAGGGCATCTTTGACTCAGATTCAAGTAGGGTCTTTTACGAGGCCTCAAATAAGCCTGCCAATCTCAACACAACATTTGTGTTAAAAATCATAGTCTGTCAAATCTATTCAGAAGACAAAAGAGCACTTCTCCATAACTAGACAAGAGCTCTTTGTTCAGACGTTAAGCCTTACTAAAGCCTGCAATTCTTTGCCATAAGCAAGATGTTTAAATTGCTCAATGGCAAAAGTCAATTTGGTGAGAAAATGCAATTAATAAATGCCATCCATATGCCTCTGCTTGACATTTTATAAAGACAACTCACCATAAAGAGCATGGAAAATGGAGAGCTCTGCAAGCGACGGGCTCCTCTGCAGGCTCTTCTCCAAGCTCAGGAAGCTCTGCCAAAATGCCACGTTCCCCTCCAAGGATGGCAGGTAGCTCTCCACCACACGCCTCTCCCTTGGAGGCATTAGATCATGGCTGTGTGTTTGACATGTGATTCTCATAACTTGCACTTCTACTAGTCAAGAAATTAGGCCTTTATTTTGTCATCCTGAGATTACACCTAATTTAGGACTATAGAAATTTAGATCCACCAAATCTCCAAGCAAATTCCAGACTTACTTCACACTCTCCAAAGTACACCATCTTAATTCCATTAGCTGCAGTAACTGTTTCAAACCTACCACAGAGGTGTTACCTGCCCAAGAACTACAATCAGAGCACCCAATTCAAACCCTAAGATATTTGTCCCGACTTGTTCCTCAAGATGATGCTCTCATCTACTTCCTTGATAAGAATCTAGGAAAAAATGCAGAGAAAATCACTCTGCACTTTAGGCCTCAATACTAAGTCAGTTCCAATGCAGACCTCAGGGCTAAGATATTAAAAAGAGAAACTTCAGTGTTTGATCTTTGGTCAAGATTCATCTGTTGTTTAATTTTTAAACTATGATCTAACCTGAGAGGGAAACCCATTTCCAGCAATGAAATGTGTCTGAATGACTCCTGAGAACATCTGTCTAAGGGGTGGCAGTAATACCCAAGACTGGTGGCAAACCCCAGAGCTCCCTGGAATTCCCAGTGCATGGCAGAGCAGGCAGCTGTTGGATGGCAGAACCCAGAACTTCAGTGAGAGTAAGGGAAGTAGCCATGGCAGATTCCACATGTTGCCAAACCACAAAAAGCAACGGATGAACATTTATTAATTCTACAGTGAGAAGAAAACGTACATGTGAATTGGAGGTGGGTAGAAATAAATCAAGACTGAAAAGACTTCCTCCTTTCTTTAGAACTTTGACAGAACAAATTTAACACACATAGGAGAGACACACACAGCATATAAATCTAAATACCTATCTCTTCAGCCCTTCGTTTCCTCTAATTACTATCTCTGAAGTCTAGCTGCCTTTAAAAAAAAAAACAAACATTCCTCCTCTCCAATACAGTATCAATTTTCCAAATTCCAAAACCAAAGTAACCATTAGAAACAAATGTAGGAAAATCACAGCATCATGCTTCCCAAATATTAAATACTACTGAAAAATATACCAAATATTACCCTTGGATCATCTTTCAATAATTACATTTATGCCAGCAACTCAGAGGTCAGATGCTTACACAAGAAACCAAAAGACCACTCGGGTGATGCCCCAATGCTCTGTTTCACTGGAAGTCCCAAATCCATCCCCACATGCATGTATGGATGATGTGAAGCAGTCTCCAGACTCCAGAAGCTTCCTGGGGAGAGATGGACTTAACCTTCTGTGAGGAGAGCAGCACCACAGCACTGCAGTATGCAGCACAACCTGCTAGCCAGCAAAGTTTCTCAATGTGCACTTGGGCATGCAAAGAGGATCAGACTGTCACACAAGCTCTGGAAAACCATTCATCCCACTGCTGCAAACTAGAACGAGACGGAAAGGTTTATCAGCCTCTTCCGAATGGGAGCTGACAACTCCAGCTGGATACTTGGCACTGCTCTCCGGTGCTATTAAAATCAGCAGAAGCTGGCTCCCAACATCATCAACACTGGGCTCAAGGGCTCAACCTTCTAAAAGGTGCATCAGGCCTCTCACTCACAGAGTCTTCCTTTTCTTTCCAGCAGTTTCATGTCACTGTCTTTCCCTCTCTTAAAAGCAAGCCAAGAAACTTTCAAGGTAGCTGGAAAGCACATTTCTTGCCATTCAACCAAGCCTGGGCGAGTGCCCCGTGTCCTTCCAGACCCCCCCATAGGTTACCAGACCCCCACTGTAACCTGACGTCTCACCACACACTGCGCTGATGGCAGCAAACCACTCTGCGAGCCCCAGCCGCAATTCACCAGGTTTGATGTGGGTAACGCTTGCCACCATGTGCGGGCTGGCACTAACAGGTTGGGCTCCCTCTCACCCTCTCCATCACAGCCCCATCCTGAAGCAGCTGCTCCCCCGGGGGAGCTGGCATGGCACCGCAGAGCACAGCTGCGGTGCGACAGCCCACATCGCAAAGCACGCACCCAGCACCGACAAAACACTCCCGTCCTTCGGTGGCAGGTCTCACTTCCAGAACATTCTTAACACAGTGCTAACTGAACGTCTCCTTGGCCCATCCCAATAAAAGCGTTTGTTGCTATGTAGACAGGGAACTCACTGCTTTAAGGAAAAAAATCTGCTGCAGCTTCCTGCTCCTCTGCTCAAAACATTTGCACATAATTTACTTCATCAGAAAAGAGATTTTTACCTTATAGTTTTGCCTAAATAATGATACTAAATAGCAGAATCTAACAACACAAAGAAATTTGGAGCTAAATCCATTTGACAGTAGTCTGAAAAGCTGTGAGGGTTTTTTAAGCATCCATATAGAATTCCTCTTGTGACAAGGACAGACTTCTGCAGAGAAGACATTTGGCATCTGTCTTTTCCCAGAGACTGGTCTACAAAATCCTATCTTAAGGGACCATGAAGCTGCTGCCAGGCACAGTTAAACGAAAAAGAAGGGAGGTGAAAGAAAAGGAAAAAGACCAACCTCCTTTTACTTCTCCAGTCCCTCCACAACTTTCTGGCAGCAGTAAGGGCGCTGCAGCAGAGCCAGGCAGGCTCCCCCCACCTCGCTCTCCCCACTGACCCCTGAACCACATCGCGCCGGATATGCCCCAACAACCCACCTCACACTGCCACAGTGCGTTCAACCTGAGGCAAAAACCCATCAAACCTAATATTTTACTAATTACTGTGGCAGTTTAATAGCTACTCCACCATCAGAGAACTTGGTACTAACAGCATTTCTATAAAATTAAAGTACATTGTACCTCATTAGCCAAGGGTGTTTCTGCAGCACAGTTATACTTAGCGGAAACAAGGGTCAGCGTTCTACCCAACCCTTTTTCAATCAGTCCTTAAGAAAAGTGTTTTGCAATTGTATCCTTAGAAATCCCTAATGACGAGCCAGATTTCATGAAGGCTGTGACTTGGCTAATTTATAAAACAGCTAGAGAACTTCAAAAGTTAACCCAAGCTAGTGACGTTATTTAGTTCAGTGAAGCGGCTCATTTTAATTGGATTAAATTGTCATGGTTTTTTTTTTATTTCATATTGAAACCTCAATTTATCATTTCCTAATATTTGGCCAAACACGGCATCAGTGTCATTTGCATACCCCTTCCCTCAAGACAATCTCAGATCCACAGATTGAAAAGACCAAAACCCTCCGGCCGGTCCTCGCCGGCTCCTGCCACGAAAGGGTGGGAGCGTTCGCCGGAGAGAGGCTTTCCCAGAGGTACAAATCCCGGCAACAGAGCTAATTGCATTAAGCAGAGGGCCCGGTTAGCGAATACACTGGTGGCGCGGAAAAAGTGTAAACAGCAGCATTATCCCGAGCACCTCGCGGCAAGCCCGAGGGGAAGGGCCGGCCGGGGCCGCAGCAGGCTCGGGCTCCGCGGAGCCGGGACCGGGGCTGGCCGGGCGGCGCGCAGGGCGTTCTGTCTGAGGGGTCTGGGAGGTCCTGACTCGCGCAGCCAAGGGTAGTTGCTGCCTCTTCTCTCTTTTCAGCCACGGACCGTGAGGGGTGGATTTTGCAAGGGACGCTCCCGCCTCACGGCCCGCGAAGCCGGGGAGGTGGCAATGTCCTCGTGCGGCCGCTCGGACACGGCGCGGCCCGGCGGCTCCCGGCGCCGGTCCGGGATGGGTACGACCCCCCGCTCCCGGACTCAGCCCCGCGGCCGCCGGGCAGCCGCCCCTCCTCCGGAGAAGCAGGACAGAGGCACCGGGGGGGCTCCGGGGCCGGCTGGCGGCTGGGTCGTGCGGCAAACTTCGGGCGAGGTTCGCTGGAGGGCGGCAGGGTGCTCCGCTCCGGCAAGGTGCTCCTCCTGGCTTCGTGGGGGTGTTTGGGGTTTTGTTTTTTTGTGTGTGCGGGGGGGTTGAGTGGGAGAGGGTTGTCTCTTTCTTTTCTTGGCGGGTGGGACGCGATGGTGCCTGCCGTTTGCAGACCGCTCA
>VXBQ01003974.1:549649-600822 GCA_013400175.1 Phainopepla nitens
GCCACCGCCGGCTCTCGCCCCTCGCAAATTCAAGCAACTTTCCCCCTCCTTCTCCGCCCCCGCCCCGGCCTCCCCTCTCTCGTCCTCCCCCCCAGTGGAAAACATGAGCAGCGCCGCGGACCGACCAAGAGAAGGCTGGCCCCATATAATAGCGGGGACGTGGAAAAAGAATCTCCCCGTTCGCAAGAGAAATCCGGCCGTGTGTTTTTAGCGCTGTGCTGCCGGGGTTCGCACCGCTGCTCCGCGCCACCCTCCCCACTTAGCCTCGGTGGCAGCTCCAAGGGTCGGAAAAAAAGCAAAATGGAAGGGTCAAAAATCACGGGAAGCGGGGCCATCCCGAAAATGCCAGCTCATTGTGAATACCCACTTAGCTTTTTGCTTCAGAATTCATTTCTTAAGACTTTTCGCCCTCAACAAGAAGACTAGAAACTTTTAAGGTTGACGGGCGGCAAAGTAAGAGGGCTGCGATTTGTAGCTAGTTACATGGATCCAGAAGCTATGTCTTCAAAATAAATATTGCAGGAATTGACAGCACCAAGAATGTGTGCTCCAGAAGCCAAAACAAGAAGTCTTGCTACAACTAGTCCATGGTATTTCTCAAATGGGGAAAATGGTGCTTTTGCAGAGCTTAGGAGCCTCAGCCCAATCCACTTGAACATGCCAGCATGTTTCCACCACTGAAGGTGCACATACATGACATCAGTCATTGGACATGGAAAAGGAGCAATAACCAGGAAAGCAAAATATATCAATCTCACTTGCAAACTACGACTGGTGATTTAAGTCAGAAGGTAGCAAACAGCGTTTTATAGCCTGAATCAAATGGTCACAAGGACCATAATGGTCTCTTTTGTTTGAGCAAAATCTATCCCTCTCAGAGGACCTGGGCCCCAGAGAGGGCAAGAAAAGCCCAGGGAGATACCCTGGGGAGATGTTTTTCCCAGGCAGATGTTTTTCTATGCCCTTCACTTTGCTTACCCTGTGCTCTGTGAAGAACTCTGGCCAACGGGTTGTGTTGAGATCCCAACCGCCTCCAGTTCCCGATCTGGTTGCCGTCCTATCAAAACAGGCATGCCATGTAAGAAAATAAAATAATCTGGCACAAGCTATCTCTCACCCCACTCATCACTTTCCCAGCCTCTCCCAGGCAAACACATCCCTGGCGATCCCTGTGCAGTGTGGGCGCGGTGGCTGAGTCTGTGCTGGGAAAAGGCAGGACCCTTCTCCTCAGAGTGGGGGCTGGCCATGCCTGGACTGCTCTTACTGTGAGCGACCCACTCCCAGGAACGTGATACCTTTCACCAGTTACCACACTTGCTATTTCTAGATCCACCTTCTGGACATGCCATGTCATTGATTTTTAGGCTGCATTCCCCACTGAAATTCTACCGGATTTTCAGTGGTCTGCTCCTTGTTGGTGTCACACACAGAGATTGTTAAATGCATTCCTTATATTAAACAGATTGTTTAATATAGTCTTTCTCCTTCAAAGTATGTTGCAAGTACTTAAGACCTAATTCTGTGTATCCTCTTGCTTTGTAGGCAGCCGGATTTCAATTCAGCTAGGCAACAATTTCAGCACTGTTTGATGTGGGTGAGTGAAGTACAGTGAAGCAAAGAGAGCAAAACTCCGTTTGGGCAAAATCTGTAGGACCTCACATAGGCATGGGAGCTTACAGGCAGCCCCGTCTGCAGGGAGGGGAGTGATGAAGAGGTTACAACTTGCCCCCAGACAAGGGGGAAACCAGAAAAAGCATTCCTTTACAGTAGGAAAACAGAACGCCACACTAGAAACAAACAACATAAAAGAGCAAATGTGAAGACAAAGACGCTACATATGGGAAACATCCTAAGGGTCATCAGACACCAAGGGGCAGATGATTTACTACATCAAGGTACTTTTTTAAGCATTCTTTAACATTTTTTAGCATTCTTTAACAGGCATGTCTTTTAACATATAAACCAAGCTTAGCTTTACTTCCATGTTACAATGCATGATTGTCAGGGTTTTACATACTTGGCAGAATCTATCAAAGATCAAAATATCATCTGCAAAAAGGGAAGAGAAGGCCTTCCTCAGGCAAAGATGATGGCAACAAATGGGCTCCTCATGGACCACCAGTGTACTTATGGGCAGTGCCCTTGAAGGATATGGGGCTAAGACCTGCAAAGCCTCCAAATCCTTAAGCTTCTGTGGGGACAATATCTGATGCCAAACACGAAGATAGACACACACATTAATGCTAGGAGGAGCAGAACTAAAGACTAGAAGCCAGACAGATGATTTGAAAAGATAGAAATTAGCATGAAGATTTAAAAAATAGAAAACAACCCTTGTAGTTCACAGAAATAACAAAATATTGTCCTATATCCCACTTACTCCCTCCCCACTCTTCTGAGTCTTCTGTCTGGGAATACCACACAGCATTAAGAGCATTTCCATATGTGGTCCCATGTAGAAGCAGCTGCAGGCCTGGGCATTTCTTACACAGACTGTCGGGCAGCATTCACTGTGTTGCCTTTGTGTCACCCTGGGTTCCCCCAGCCCTCCAATGGACACACACCCAGTCACCACACCAACATTGAGTCAAACCAGGCAGGAGTGAGATTCAGGTGAGATTAAGAGACAAACTTCACCAAAGGCCTTTTTTTTCTTCAAAATATGTTATATGCTGGAAGGATGCAAGAGGACCTCAAATGTTCTGTGTGGTTATCAACTACAGAAGACCCAAATGTCCACCAAATTTGAAAATTTAGTTTTGGGTCTCTCCTAAGGGAGAGTTACTGGAATTTTAGGGACGAGTCATGGTTAGAAATACGTGGGAACTGTGCAAAAAGCAAGTTGGGAAATCTTGGGAATAAGTTTCCAGCGAATGGTGCCAAGGCACCATTAAGCATAAATGTGCATCACAATTTTTTGAGTGCTTCCCAAGCATTCGTTTTTGCATAACCCATCCTGCAGGTAACCAGCAGGGCTGAGGAAAGAGATCTACATGGGGAAGAGAGTTCCTAATCATGCTGTTTCTCCATTAAGGTTTGTTCAATAATACAAGTTGTGGTTGAGAAGGCTTGACCCAAAGCACAACCCTGAGCCTCACGCCACAGTCGGTGACAAGGTGGTGTTGGCCAGAGCTGTTTGTTATGTAAATGACTGATGGTTGTGTTTGTGCCCAGGATGGGATAGCCTTGGCATCACATTCAAAGATCATAAGAGGTGGCAAATTTTCTCAAATAACTTAGTCAAAGAGAGACAGAGCCTGTGAAAAGGAAAAAATACAGCTGACATTAAATCTGTTTGAAGCCACACTGACAATGACCTGAAAAAAACTTGGTAAAATGTGTTGGTAGGACAGTTTAAAGAGATTTATTATCACATCCCCAAACTCCCAAATTTTATGCTTTTAATTTAAGAACAATAGAACTGCTCATCTCTTCTATAAAAATGTCTGTAATATTTTTAAGTGCAGTTGTGTTCATTTCTGTAATATGATCTGAATAGGGATATGGTAGAATGGGACTGGTACTCATGGGGCCATTGAACTGCAAGAGAGGTGCCAGCAATTTTTGGTAACATGTCAATGAATGATTCTTTTCTACATCAGTTCTTAACAGTGTAATTACATGAACATGCCTCCTTCCTCAACAGGCTCTATTCTAAAGGGTAGTTCTTCTGAGCATCCCCGAAATACCCTAGGACAGGCTTGCTTCTCTTTGACCCAGAGGCCTCTTTTGCTATGCAGTTTCTGAATCACAGACGCATGCAGGTTATTTAATTTTTATTGTATCTATAGTTTTATTTTGGTTAGATATGAAGTTCAAAACATGTCTGCACAAAACCAGGCATCCCTGATAACTGAAACAACAGTGCAGCAGGAGCTAAGGGCATTACTGAGCAACCAGTGCTTGTTGTGTCTGCTATGGCACCGCTGGGGCTGCACAGCTGGACTGTATGGGGTTTATTATGATAGGCTTTATATGAGTGCAGCAGAAAGTCTGAGCATGGCCTGCAACAACTGACAACAGAAACATGCAGCTGGAAAAACTTTATTTTGTTCATTTTTCATGGATGAGTATAGTGGTAGGGAGACGTAATAAGAAAATAAAAGGCTGGCATTAAAGGCAGAGCACAAGCAGCAGCCTCCTACGAGATGGTGGGTTGGGTGAAACAGTCCAGAAGTAGCCTGCAAATGGGGCTGGTTTGTGTTTGTCACTATGCAGCAAAAGGAGTGAGTATCCATGCAAAAGGACAGAGACGTGCAGCCGGGCTGGGGGCTTTGCTCCAGTGAGGGGATGCAGGGGGATGTGCATGGCAGCAGTGGATCCAGAGCCATCTGTGCTCATTGAGAACGGAGTCAGCCAGCTTTCCAGGAGAGTTACTTTCACAAGGTCCCAACCCCTGCCTAGAGGGGAACTTCTGAACCAGTCACTCATCCAGATTCAAAGATGGCCTTTACACCTGGTATTAAAGTCCAGCTTTGGCAGCACACCTGGAGTAGGGTTCATCCCCTGCTATTCAGTAACTCACTGAATCTTTTAAATGTAAAATGCCCCTTGCTCTTTTAAGAATCTCTTTTCCAGGGGAGATGCCTACCAAGAACCATAAGTAAAGTGAATGACACAATGCTGACATCTAGAACTACCAAAAAATTATGAAACTTGGCCAAAGCTCACTTCTGTCCTGGGTACAGAAGCTTTGTCTTTGGACGTTAACTGCTGTAAGAAACTCAGTGTCACTTTGTGCTGGCCTTCTGAACAGGGTAAAATTTACCACTCTGACAATTCTAGCCAAGGCTATTGTGCTTTTTTTTTTTTTTAATTAGAACAAAATGTACCTTGAAAATAGAAAAGGTATTTCTTTATCTCTGAAAGTTCCATTTAGAACCATGGCTCAATATTTGCCTGAGACATTTGCATACCTGAAAGTGTCTCATATGTGATGATCTCTGCAAATGAAATGCGTTGTTGATTTAGTTTATTATCCCAAAAGATGATATCATGGTTAAGGTTTGTATGCGGTACATCAGGAGAAAAATAGAGAAGGGTTGAATTGAAATATATTTTAATACTGCAAGGTATGCTGCTCAAGTTAATGAAAGTCAGACATACATTTGGCTGCTATTGCTAACTGAATAATACAAGTAATAACAGAAGCATCTATTCAATTCCTGATGAACATGAGTAATTTCCATTATCTTAAAATGTGTGGGAGTTATGAATTAGAGGTGCAATGATTGCCCAACACTTTTTCATTATTATATCTTGTTGTCAGTTGCTTATACATTTGCCAAAGTTTAATGCATCAAATTGAAATTTCCTATACTGGGTACCAACCTCCAGCTGACTTTGTTTGTTTCATTTTATTTTTGTTTTGCAAGTTTTATCAGAAATGGTTCATCTGTTTCCAAGAGCAAGGTTAAGAGAAAGTATGTTATTTTGTCTATGGTAATACAAATTCCCTCCAAAATTTCCCTGAGAAGATGTTTTACCTCCATGCATGGGAGGAAAGCACAAAAATTTGGCAAAAGAAGTCAACCAAACACCAGAAATGTTTTTTTCAACACATTTGGGAAATTATTTCCAGCTTTGGACCACGTCTAAGCATTACTGTCTTTGCAGTTTGTACATGCTCAGTAGAGACTTGTTAAATTCTAACATCTAAAAATCCCATCTAGGCCACACATGTTCCAGCTCAGAGCCACAGAAATCTTTCTGTGCTTGGTCTCCAAATAAAAGGGCTGGCTGTAGAGTTCCCCTTGGCACTTGTGAGACAAGGTCTGCTGTGTGTGCCTGTGCAGCAAGGGAAAAGAGAAGGAAATTCGGTTTACTCATGGAGGAATAAAAAGAGGGTCAGTGGTTGTAGGGGTTGGAGACTGAAGAAGAAGAAGAAGAAGTAGAAGAAGAAGAAGAAGTGGGGGGATATATTTGGGATAGGGGCAGGGAGAAGGACGGGAGTGAGGGTGGAGGGAGACATTGGCACAGAGGGGCAAATTGCAGGACATCAGACCCATGGTCGGTAATACCCATGGGGGCAGCAAGGCAGGAAAGCAGGACTGTGCAGTGGCTGGGGTGGCTGGGAGGAGAAGGGGAAGCGTGCAGTCCTGACCAAGACAAGATAACTTCCATCATTGAATAACTGCGTTCTCCTCCTCCAGACCTTGAAACTGCACTGCCAGAGGTAAGGCACCATCTTCCTTTGCTGTCAGTAGCTAGCAAAGGGAAGATGTCTGTCAGCCCCAACACTCTGCATTGGCTGATCAGTATAAATAACAGGCTTTTTAGTGAGAGATAATGTTGTCAGTAAGATCCATGCAGTATTTTGTTGCACAAATTTAAAGCTGTGGAGACAATGACACAGACGACTATAATTAAAGATGGTATCATAAAGCATTAGTTGCAAGGACAACTAATTTTTATTTTTCTCAAATGTTAAAGCTTAAATGTTTTTATAGCAAAAATTTTCTTCATGTTATTCTTAATATATAATTCCCAATGTGTCCCACTTAACTAATTTCTGTTGTCTGGCCCTGGAAATCTGTACCCAAATGAGTAATGCTTGCACACATGAAAAAATCGAAAGAATTAGCTGACACCACTTATCACCTCCTAACTTACGGGAATAAACAGATCCTGAAGTACTTGCCCATTTAATTCACTGAACATGCTAAAGTTAGTCCAGAATTGTGTGTAATTAATGAAAGTATTTAAAAACAGTATCCGCTACCTGTTGCCTGCTGCTACTTTATTGTTCAGATATAAATATATTTTAAATAAACATATATTCCAACAGCAAGTGAGCATCTGTCTATGTCAAGCCTTATCACAGCTATCTGGGTTTTTTGCATTTCTGTTTTTCTCTCTCTGTTGATGTTGCTTTTACCTTCTCAGGACGAAACTTGATCCAGAGCCAAAATAATGAAATAAAGATGTGTCCAGGTTGTGCATGTTTCAGCATATTTATTCCAATTTCGGGATATACATCCTGTGAGCAGCAAAACAAATTAGTCTACAGTACAAGGAGAGTCTATGGTCTGGCTGTTTTCAAGAGAAAATGCAGCTGGACTTTTCGTGCTAGAGAAAAAAGCTTCATTTTCCTGCGGCAAGCTTTTATTTTTTGAGTCTAATTGCAAACTCCTCAGGTGTGTAGGAAAAGCTGCTTATTAGGGGTGAAATGAAATAATAACCACTGTCCCTCAGAGCTTGCAGAACAGTCTCCAGGGGAAGTCTGGTACCCAAGTGAGAAGAACCACCATCTCCTGCCATGAGTGATGCGGTGTGAGGCTTCCCCTGGATGGAGTATCCCTCTTTTTGGGGTTCTTCAATCAAAGGGCAGTTAGTACACACATTCCCAATAATGACCAGATTGCTAGGATAGTAAAATGGCAATTATGCAGGGCTGCAAGCAAAGGATAGATTCTGAATGAGGGAAAATGAGTTCAAAGCATGTGACTAAATAGTAGTAGGCTTAAGGTCGTAATTCTCATCTCCTGCTATGTGAAGCAGGAGTAACTCATTTGTTGTCAGTGAAGCTACAGAGATGTAAAACAGCATTGGAGGAGAATCAGGCCATTGTTCTCTGCAAAACTCACTGATAAGACATTAATTACTAAAGAGAAAATGCCATCAAAGTATTTGAAATGCTTTGCAGAATTCAGGAGACAAACTCATTAAATGCTATGTCATACCGGGAATTAGTTCCAAATTTGTGAATATGGAGAAGGCAAATGCTGTGCTACAGATAAATGAAAGATTGTCTTGAAAGCCTTCTTGAGAAGACCACTTGCTTTTGGAGCGGGAGCCAACCCCACACATTACATACAGAAATGTGAAACAATTCCAGATAAAATAAATCACCCTGAACCTTGGTTCATCTCACATACTGAATGCCAGCCAACTGCAGTTGTTTAAGGTTTGTAGAAGTTCACTGGACTCTGTTTCCTGCCCAGCCTGTCTCCCCTTCCTCCCCTCCACTCATAACTCTCATCTTAGGTCAAGCAAATCTTGGAAGCAGAAAAATTAAACACCAGTCAGACAGCACCATGTGCGGTCTTTCTAACTGAACACCCAGTTGAGGCGCAAGAAATCTCTGGGGAAAATCCCACCTCCAGGGATATAATAAAATCTATGGTAAAATTCTCATTTGATCTCTCCAAGGGCAAGATTTTATGCTCATCCTCAGGATGATTCCCAGATCATTTTTCAGACCATAATTGCTGAGATAGGGTGACCAAGGATTTGAAGATTCTGATGTCTTTTTGAACAAAAGCCCTAAGTAGTTAGCCCTCAATTAAATCTGCCGTGGAGGAGATGAAGCATATTAGTATACAAGAAGGAGCAGCAGAGGAGTTATTAAAATGACCATGTCACAGGGGACAGTGCTGTGAGCCTCAGCCACCACAGGTGCTGTGTCCTGCTGGCAGACCCTGGGTGCTGAGGTTCTTAGTCCAACACCATGGTTGTCTTGAAGACACATTCTTCCCCCAGGCTGTTTGCTCCAGACATGGGCAAAATCCCTATGGCAAGATGCCAGGAGTGAGGCTTCTCAGGGCTGAGATCCACATCCAACAGCGTGACGCAACAAGTGAAGCAGGACAAGAAGATGTACTTGTCACATGAGACAGGGGCAAGGCGAAGATGCCATGGTACTATGTCCCTAATGCATGACCTGTGTGCAACACTGCCCTGGGATCTGATGGGGTGACTATGTTCCTGTCATGAGATCTGTGTGGAAGACAGAGCCCTTTAAATGTCCCTTATATCCAGCTCTTTCTTGTGACTGTTGTTCAAACCCAGCCACTCAAGGCAGAAGGTTCACACTCTGCCATTGGTGTCATTATGTACTGATCACACTTTGGGACTGGTGGCCGGAGCTCAAAAGGATTATTCACAGTCCCTCGAGCTGCCAAAGAGGCTGTCCACTGCAGAGCAGCAGGAGTGGTTCCCTGGCTCACGGGAAAATGCGTCTGCCAGGACAGCAATGTCCTCAGCTGAGGGCCATGTCTGCCAGTACAGCAGTGTCCTCAGCTGCAGGACTTGCCTTGTCATCGCTATCCAGTCCTAGGCACCTGCAGGTCAAATTTCTGGGTGACAAGAAACATAACAGGTATATAGCTGTGGTCAAAGTGGTCATGAGAACACAGTTTTACTCCTCAAATCAGAGATAACTTGTGCATTGGCCAGAGACTGCTCCGATTATGTCTCTCAGTCAGTGGTGCCACTGCCTCAAAGAAATAATTTCCGTCTTGAGTGGCACAGTGAAACTGTTGCCTTTCCCTTGCATACTGGGATGGATGCTCTCCCACTACCAGATAGTTCAGACTCATCTTTGAGTTTCCATGGTTTGGAGCACTGCAGCTGTCAATCCTCTGATATAATTCTGGGCAATAGTGCAGATGCTCAAGGAGATCAAGTCTAACCAAGCAAGTGTAACCACAGAGGCTCACAGGCAGAGTCCCTGGAGGTGC
Organism: Phainopepla nitens; assembly: GCA_013400175.1. Taxonomy (NCBI): domain Eukaryota; kingdom Metazoa; phylum Chordata; class Aves; order Passeriformes; family Bombycillidae; genus Phainopepla; species Phainopepla nitens. The sequence goes on from VXBQ01003974.1 coordinate 559,111, forward strand.
AAAGTCCTAGACACAATGCAGAGATTGACCTGCAGAGTGTCCAGCTGCACAGTGTGAAGAGGGTAGAGGTTTTGGTGGTCCTGTTGCAATGGTAGTGGTAGCTGTGAGGACTCTGCTTCCAGACAGTGTTGCTCACTGAGGCAGCATGTGGACAGACTGACTGCAGGTGTTTGAGACGATGGTGGGAATGGAAATGTGTGCCACTGGCTAGAGAGATGTACAGCATGAGGTCCTGCAATGAAGGTAGCCACTGCCTACATGGAGCATGGCTGACCTGGCCCCTGTTGTCTGTGATTTCCTGAGGCAGCAAAAAAATGTGATGCTGGATCAGGGTAGAGCCCAGAGAGAGTGTGAGCTGGAGAAACCACCTAGTGATTCTGGGAAGGACCAGAAATTGAGATATATCAAAGGTCAGGAAAAGGCTTAGATGCAGTCACAATGGGCTTAATTTAACAAGTGGATGAATTGCAAGTACTGCCTGGAGCAGCCAATCATCATACTAACATGCAGCTCCAAGGCTAGCCAGGAGAGCGTCCTTATCCAACAACAGGTCACAGACTGAGGAGACATAGTAGAAAGAGTGTCTTCTTTTGTGAGTGGTATATTTTGAATCCAAATCAATGTGGAACCTATATTTATAGTAAATTTATACTAAATTTACTATTTTAAAAATTGAGGAAAATCTTAGAGATATTCTTTTTCGCTCTTGCAAAGGTATCTTTTCAAAACATCCCAGAAAGTGGATTAATAGTATGGAATAAAAAAAAAAATGAAAACAGCAAATGTCAAAGTCATGGCTGTGCTGCTGCAGTGTCTCATCACTGGGCATAAGCTTGCTGGAACTGTGTCCGTTCCAGTGTTTTGTTAAAACACTGCATTGGGAACAGTAATTAAACACATTCTGATTATGGTTTTCAACACGTGCCAGCTGGCTCCCAGCCAATGTCAAAGCTGAAACATTGTGGAAACTCATGGTCAATGACAACTTTGATCTTTGAAGGGCTTTGTAGTGGTGGAAGGAAATGGGAGGATAGGAGGGAGGGAGAAGGATGCAAGCAGCAGGGAGAAAAAAGACTAATGTGCTTTGGAGTGGGAATTATCACCTTTACAAAGGCAAGTGGGTGGGTGCTTTCTTCTTTCCCCTCTTTCTTTACGTGGGGTAGTAGGCAGAGTCATAAACTTTATGGTAAAGACTCATGTTTGTCAATGGCAGCCCATATGAGGAACAGAGGTCTTTTGAATATTCCCACTTGTCATTGGGATTGCTCTATGAGTGCCTTCCTCTGCACGCTGGCATGCAGTGGCAGGCTCTGCCAGCACACTGATTTGCACTGGACACTGCATAGTGTTGGAATCCTTCATGACAGGATCCAGAACAAAGATGAACAAGAGCTCTTCTGCAGCCAAGAAAATCATAAACACACATGCTATTCAAATTATCTGCTTAGACATTGTCTGAAATGCTACAACAGCTCTTTAGGCACAAGGAAGATCATTGCTTTTGTCCCACAAGGTTCACTTTACAAGGTTTAGATGTTTAATGGATGAGGAACAAGGATAATGGACAGCCACATCTGGAATGAACGAGCACTGAGGGAGGTTTCTACGGTTCCAACCAGTTAGTTGAAATTTGGTATGACTTTCCCATGTTAATAGCAATAGGCATGAAGAAGGAGAATCATATTGTCCTTTTAAAGCCTTGGAGACTTACAGAGGGAGAAGATGTTGCTGATTTTCAGGTGTAATGCCAGCTGTGACTTGGTCAGAAATGAGCCCATGTTCCTAGCCTATGATCGAGGGCTCTGAATACTGGTATGGTCTCTAAAGTAAACCTTACTTCTGAGATCACAGGTGCTTTCACTCTGTTGTTCTTAGGAAATTCTTTACAGAAGTAGGATTTGCTTGACAGTACAAGATGCAGTGCTTCTGTAGAACCCCAGGAAAGCTGGAAAAACTTGCAAATATCTTCACATTGAAAAAAAAAATCTATTTGCCTTCCAAATTCTTCACTAATGTTAGATGGTGACACTTAAGATTTTTCTTTCTTTCTTGTTTTCTGTAGTGAAAAACATTTTAAATTCATTAAGTCCCAACTCAAGAAGGACACAATTTAGCAGCCGCAGGGTTTTGGTGCAACTCCTAAGAATTTCAAAGAATAAAGTCCTTAATGAGTCCTTCTGTGCTTTTGCACACACAAAAGATGCTGTCAGTGAGAATAACCTTTATTTTAGTTCAAGGGCTCTAGCAGATAAGTGAGTTAAGTAACTAACCTTGCATCAGCTGAGCTCCTAAAGACGTCAATAATCATTTATGTGCACTCCTCACCTGCTTTAATTGCAAGGTGAGGCAACTCAGCATGAACTCTGGTGGGAGCATTTTAAACTAAAGCATTTCCTCCAGAACTGAATGACAGTAGTTCAGTTTTGTATCTGAGTCATAAGAAAACAATAAGCTGGAAAAGATAACCGTCTTGTTTACAGGACTGTGTCTGGCCCCACTGCAGGGAGACCTTGAACTGGAATGAAAGTACAAGCAATCTGAGAATCATTCTTGCCTTTTATATCAATCAGATCCTCTGTGCAGACATATTTAATTGACTTAAAAATTCCTAATAGCAAAGGAATTTATGTAAACCAGTTATAAAACAATTTAGGTGTGCAAGATATATCTCAGCCTCTTAATTAAAAACTATTAATTGATGTATTTTTTGTGCTTTTACAGTACATATTGCAAACTTCTTCATGTGGTATACCTTGAACTCAGACTGCAAAAACAGCCATGGCATTGAATGCCTTAGCAATATACAGAAGTATAAGTGCCATGCCCAGAAAAAATATCCTGGTAATTACATTCACCATGGACTCTTCAGTAAGATATTTTTCTGTGTGCTCCTCCAATGTGCCTCACATAACTTGAGCATCCTTGCTTTCTGAATTTGTTTGTATGCTGAGACAGGCTTGCAGAGATGTGAAGAAGGAAGGCAGCTGGAACTCAGAGGTGCTTCCTCAACAAATGGAGTGTGTACCCACTTGGTCTCCCTGTTGGCTTGCAGGAAAGAGACGTGTAATCATAGCAGAGCTAACTAAAATGCTCAGCCTCTTGGTCATTATTTCAGTGCTATGGCAAAATGCTTGTTTAAAAATCTGGAAATAAAGAACAGCTCTAGTAGTAGTAGTAGTGGTGGTGGTAGTAGTAGTAGTAAGGACTGCTGCAGTGGTAAGGACTGCAGTGGGTCAGCAGCCACTGCAGAGAAGCAGCCTCTTCCTACAGGGCTCCCAGCTCCTCTCGCTCCCAGGTCAGCAGCCGTGGGTGCTGCCAGGCCCCTGACATAGGACAAAACCCCTGAGATTTGCCCACCCCACAGGCAGCCAGGGGCCGGGTCTGCAGCACAACCAAAGGAGTAACTCTTTTCAGAGGGCGCATGGGTGCCTCTCTGTGTCCCAGGACACTGCTCCCAGCAGTGGGAGGAGCTGCTGGAACTGCAGTACTCCTGCAGCTGGAGTACTGGCCCACCTGCATTTTTAACTGCATTTTTCCCAGGTGGGTAGACATTTTTCCATCCATGTATGATTTTCTACAGCAAGGTGTGGTTTTGCTAAGTGAGGATAGTAAGGCAGAGGATCTCGGTTGGAAGCAAGGCCTTGTTTACTGCAAGCACAGAAGGGAAACAAGGCCAAGATAATAACCTCCTACACCGCTGCCAGTGAGGCCACTCTCACACCAGCCAGCCCTGGGGATGCATGGCAGGAGGGGCTTGTACCTTTGGGGAAGTACAGGCACAGATGTGCTGTCCACAGGCAGCTGTGTCCCTGTGGGAAGGTGCCCGTGGCACAGGCAGGGGAGTGACAGCCACACTTAGAATTGTCTTGTCAGAAGACCTCAGCACCAGGCTGGGGGCTCTCGCCTCAGGCCTCTGCTCTGCCAGGAGCCCCTACCATGAGGTGGGCCTTCAGGTAGCTCAGCTGCAGGTGGAAGGAGAAGGAGGAGGAACGCTTCTTCACTCCACAAGAAGAAACAGCTCACTGAAGGCCGCGAGGCTGTCGTGTAGCAGGAGGAATGTGTCCACAGTTTTGTGTTTTTCTGGATGTCACATTATGAATGGCTCAGTACTCGCATCTGCATCTCAGTGGAGAGCTAGACAAAGCCCAGTAAGAGTAGCATTTCTTGACGAGCCTTCCTTCCTTAGTTAAGTGTTGTTTTCCAAATACTTGATGAAACTAGAGTCACTGTTTTCCTTGGTAAACCAGGTTGCTGTTACCCTTATTCTTCTGGAATGCTGCTCCGTCCATGTAAGAGGTGAAAGGGGATTCCTAAGAGAACTTTAATCACAGTTTAAACAGACCTTGCTTTTTTGGTGGAGTGTGATGGCTCACAAAAAGTTACTCCTCCCTTAATGAGCCCCTGGAGATCCAGTTGTGTATTTTTTCAAGATCTGTGATGCACATATGTATCTATATGGCATCCTCCCAAATCCTTTCAAAGATAAAATGTGAGATGAACATCTGGTTTGCACTATTACAGTCCTTATTAAACACTAATTTCTTCTTCAGAAAAGCACCATCTGCCGCAGCTCAAGCCCTTGTTTTCTAACATGGATTTTCCTTCAGAAGTACACAATGAAATAAATCTTCACCAGTTATAGTCCCCAGAAATTTCCTGAGATGAAAAAGCACAGTGACAGTAGACTCCAAGAGTTGATTTGTTTCAAAAATCCTACATTCTTATTTAACTTGGTAAGAAACCATATTATCAAGGATACTCGTTCCACTTCACATTATGAAGAGTACATTTGAATGTTTTGATAAATCCCTTGCTGAAGGATATGATACTTTTTCAGCAGCTTAGAGCACTGCATCTTCAAGCCTTAATAGTCAAGGTGCAGATTTAGCAAAATCTCTCTCGTTTCTCACAAAATTTCTGGAAAAGAGAGACAGCTTTTTATAAATATTAGAAAGTTAATTTTCATGCCAGTTCAGTTTGTCTTTATGATTCCTGTTCTTCAGCCCAGCAGTACCAAAAAAAAACAGGAGAAGAAAACACCTTTGAGCCATCCATCATCTGCTGCTTCATTCAAAGGCAACAGGATTCCCTGCATTTCCCGTGGTTCTGAGTCTCTCAGGTCTTTTAAATGACATTGGAAGATTCACCTCACTCTGCTCAGGAGCTTGAGTGTCTAAAAGGATTATAGTCTCCTGGGCTCTTAGGCCCTTATTCTTGCCCATTACTAAAGCAAATCTAAATAAATGCTATTAAGAGGCTAAATTCAATTTGCTGTCTCTTGGTGTTCTGGTATCTCACCAGTGAGAAGCTGTGTGCGTGTGCCTGTGCCACGGAGCACCACAGAATCAGCACCCTCACAGGGCATGACTCCAACCTCTGCAGGCAGTCCTGCCTGGACAAGATGAAGCTGGATGAGTACATTTAGCTTGATTTCAACTGCACTCAGGTACTGGCAGCTGAAGAGATTTGCACAGGAAGAGCTACTGCCAGGATTAATGTTGGATATACATAGGAAAGGAGGAAGACCAAGGTGGACTCAGTCTGTCAACCTGAGGATGGCTGAGGATCTGACTTGATGAGGCCAGGCAAGCCCCTGTAGGGATTTTTTCTCCAAACATGATACTGTGGGTCCTTTCTCTCTGAAGAGAGTCACAAATCTGCCGAATTGCTGGTGTCACTGGCAGGAGAGAGTGTGGCTGACCTCCACAAAATGCCTCACAATGATGCTTTTCCTCACATCAACATCCAAGAGCAGCCTCCTGCACCCCCATCTCTCTGTGATGGCAGCATGCAGCTACTCTTGTGTTTGCAAATTCTTGCTGCATTTTGATTTTTGCCTCTGTAATTTGCAGGTTTTGTGTGGTCCATGGTGCAGCACGAAATGAGCACAGCCATGGAGACTGGGTCTCCTGCTCTTCTGTACAGCCTGCTCTGCTGAGCTGCCTGCCCTGCCTGCACTCCTCTCCCAGGAGTGTACTGGAGTTTATGGTCACAGCAGCAACAAAAAGGAATTAAGAAAAGTAACCTCATCATGATACAGCTTCATGGTGAAACTGTTAAAGGGCCTTCTGCATACTACAAAAGCCACATTTCTCTAATCTGGACTTGCTCTTTGAAGATTATTAGAAAGCTGTACCAAGTAGTGACAATGGAAGAGATGAGGGGTGTGCCTTTTTAATGTAAATGTGAAATAGATCCCAAATTTGCTGCTGATAAAAGTGCTTCAAGAAAAACCCTTGGGTGGTATAAACACTGTAGGGATTTTCATCAGTTATAATCTGATGAGTGGAGGTTCACATCTGTATCAGCTTGACAGTAAATTTTACAAAAGTGTGGGATTAACAGGTAGAAACTGACTATAACCAGTGAGCGAGCATCATGTGGAGTAAGAAATGCATGCTCACTCCATGGTGAACATCAGGAAGGCACAAGTGATGGCGTGCTCACTTAAGGGAAACTACATTTTCCTGCAGATCTGTATCTGATCCAAAATCTGTATGCCTGAGGGGAGGGAAAGGTTCAGCCTCCCATAGAAATCAACACCAGCAAGAAGGGTTCAAGGGAGACCCAGGCATGGCCACAGCTACCTCAGGAAAGAATGACTTTTTCTGAGTGGTTTCTGGATTTCAGTGTTGATCCAGTTCAAACAGTTCTCACTTGCCCTCTGGTACCAGAACCAGACCCTGAGGTAAGATTCAAGAGAGCAGCTGAACCACTGCACCTCTCCTGTTGGACACTCCTCTGCCCATGGTGCTGCCCCTTCAGACACCACACTGGTGCAGAGCAATTTCAGAAGCTCTGTAATTACCTCAGCAGGAAATGGGGCCAAAGTCACAGTGAGTGCAGTGCACTGGAATCTTCTCCAACTGTGCCTATTGCATACAAATTCTCCAGTGATACATCTTTGCCAAACAGACGGGGGTCTCAGTATACCTGCTACTAAAACTGAAACACAGGCAAGTGGGGAAATTTGCTTCAGAATCACAGGAAATCCTGTTCTTGAGGGTGGCACTGGCAGAGCAGCCCTGGGCTGGCAGGCTGCTGCTCTGCCCATCACCCAGCTGGGTTCTTTGGAGGAAGGGAGGTCAGAGGTGGAGGTTGCCTCTGTGTCACCCTCCAGGTCAAGGATCAATCCTGTGGCATTACTTAAAAAACAGAAGAGCGAATATGTAACCTCAGCAATGTCACCAAAATTCCTTTTGACCATTCAGCAAAATGAAAGAGCCATCCAGAGCCACTGGAGTTGCTGTGCCTGAGAATTACCTATGCAACACTGTTGTACGGTTGCTACAAGCTGATGGATATCCACTGCAGTTTTACGTACCCCACGTGTGAAAAATCCAATACAAACTCAAATTCCTCAGGACTTACTTCACAGCAATTTTAATTTTAAATGGCTCTTGCACACAGGCAGACTTTGAATGAGAAGCATATGTCCAGATCCAATACCTATTGTCAGGCACATCCATAGGACGATGAGACACAAAGCAACAAACTCTAAACGTGTGACCTGAGTTGGTTGTGTGAGCCCCTTCCATGCACTGAGCTGAGTTTACAGGAACCTACTGCACTGAATAATTCCAGCAGGGTACGAGGAGTTTCATCCCCATTGCCTGAGGGAGGTTTGATTACTCTGTACTGCATTTGGCAATCCTCAATCAAAACGTTTCACTATGTTCAGTTCACCGAATGGGAACATCTGGCAATTTACAGCAGAATGTCTTGTAGCACTTAATGCCCAAGTATCTCTTTCCTACAACCTATTTTCATTTTACTGAACAGAGTCCCAATTTCCTGAATTTTTAAACAGTCTTGCTAACATAATCAAATTACCCTGATTCCTCGGCAACGATTTCTAAAAGTCATAAAAGTGCTGTTCTGGCTTTGCAGTGAATCCCTATTACATGTAAAAGATTTTGTAAACACTTTAAATAGAATGCTTTTAATTCAATCAGACGAGTAAACAGTGTTTGGTTTTGACTATTCAATGTATTTGAGCCACAAGCATTTTTTCAAGTGAGTGGCTATGGGAGTTTGTAATGCAACACAAAGCAAACACTGAGAATATAAAATCACACTTGTTCAAACAGGATTAGAGAGTTTATTCTAGCAGAGTTTCCAAGGATTTCAAAGAGAAAATAGCAATTTTCTTTTTTTTTTTGCTTAGAGAGGTGAAAATACGCGATGCCTGGTCAGTGATCATACTTGGTAGAATCCCAGCAATACCGTGCAATGGTTCTTGCTGTGTAGCAGGGCGGGGATGCCATTCATTTTTTACAGTCTCCCAGCCCTTTGCATCTCTCTCCAGTTCTGCCTTTGCTCAGCAATTGCTTTCATTGTATTTAGTTTACATGAACTGGAAGCCAGAAAATAACTAAAAGCCTATTTCTGGCATGCATGCAGCAGCTGTTGAAAATAGAACTACTCCATGTGTCTTCATGTATGCTTTTTTGCAGACCTTGTGTAAGACATGGTGGTAAGAAGGGGAGGAGTTTCCTTGGCCTGGGATGTGGGTACAGTGCCTCAGCCCTTGCCTGGGCAAGAGCTCTTGCTCCCCTGCCCACACCACTGTACCTCTCCCTGCATCCCTCCTCTCTCACCATCCCTCCCTGTGCCTCCTGCAAAGGTCTCCAGGTACCTTTTGCCAGCATTTCCCAGTAAAACGCCCTACACAGCACTGGAAGCATCCAAAAGCACGGAGTGACCATCATCCCTCCTCCACTTCCAGCTGTGTTGGACCGCATGGTGTCTGGCCATCCCCTCTCCCACAGCCTTCCTCCCCATGGCAGCAGCACATCAGGGTGACATCAGAGCTTCATAGGAAACGACTGCAAAAACCTCTCCCCATTCAAAATACTAGGCAGCACAGAAAGGTCTCTGCAGACTCCCCCAGAAGTATTTCCTAGGTACTGCATTCCAGTTTTTCATGACAGTGAAGTACATGTTGTGGGGGTATGTGAATCCTTTGTCCTGCATGGTGGTTAGCAGGTCAGCTTGTGAGCCCCCACCCATTTCTTCAGAGGTGCTTGTGATTTGTAAGCAGACTCTGAATTGCTTGAACACGTGATTTGTAGAGTATGGGTTATACACAAACACAGCCGCACAATTTTTGTTTGTTTGTTTGTTTGGGGTTTTGGGGAGTTTTTTGTTTCAGCCACTCACTATTCAGGACTTGCTTTATGCAATTGGCAATTTAAGTGACACAGTGTCATTTCTGATCCTCGATTAGATGGCTGAAGTATTTTAAAGAGAAGAGGCGAGAACAGCAGACAGAAAACAATGCTATTCTGCAGCAAAGACACATTTCTTCTACAGCTCATCATCAACTCCATGGAATTTTTGTAGGCATGAACAGTGGTCCAAATACTGTCAAAATGTCAGTAAGAAAATTCCACTGTACCCAGGGTATTAAAACAATGTACTAAAAATGTAGATTTTACCAACTGGCCTCATATGTTGGCATACACACCCACGTTTGTACTGGGACACGTGTGGATGCAAAACCGGAAAAAAAAAAATTGACCTCGTGCAACTACTATATGTACAAACAGTTTCTAGGCTTTTACTGTAAAAAGATACAATTTTGCAATCCCTCTGCAATGTTTGAGGAAAGGTTTAGTGTTACCCATTATTGTGCAGAATCTCTAAATGCTGCCTTGATTCAGTACTCTCTTAGCAGTCCAAAATCCTTGTCCAAAAAGGCTGGAGAGCTGAATTTTTATTGTCAACTTCCTTGAAGTTGATGTTCAGAATTAAATAATATTTAACCACTGCAGTGGTACCTAATTATTTCTGCTTTTGTTCAGGACAGTGGAGTGCTCTAGAGAGCCTGGGTAATAGGAGTGAAAATCTGTGAGTCATTACCATTAACAGAAGCTCTGATATAAGATAAAACCAGCTATTCTGTGTGAGTATGTCCAACAAAGGGTGATAGTCATCCCAGACATTTTGGGTCGGGGCAGCACTGCCCTGTGCTGTGTCCCCTTGCTGCCCCACAGCTCTTCATGCTGAGGGCTGAGCAGCTCCAGTGCCCCAGGATTTCAAGGCTGTGGAAAAGCAAAGCTTGGAAGTGCATCCTTCCTGCAACTCCTCCCTACATCAGCAGATTCCAGAGCTAACAAAAAGTGCAGGTTAGGGTTGCTTTTCACCTCATTGATGATCTAATGCTCACTTCCATTTGACCAAAGTAGGAAGAATGGGCTTAAAATAGGGAAAGTGAACGCCTCCAGTGGAATATTTAGATTCTGAAAAGTTATCAAATGTATTTGTCACATGAGTGGGAGAATTTCCTCATACAGCTTGCAAGATGATATTGCAAAAAGACTACTTATAAGGGTAATATTGGGCAATAGTCATATTTTTAGCAACATTTTAAGTAATTTAGCATCTGGAAATAAGGAGAGAGAATCACTCCCAAGTGATTCACACTGTAAAATCTGCTTTGTAGGCCAGAGTTTGGGATGCTCTCTGCTATCAGTAGTTATTTCTGCAACAGGTTCCAGTGTGATACCATGAATCATTCAGCACCAGTGTTTAGTGCTTTTTCAGCAGCCTGTACCCATGTCAGATCTTCCTTAGAACCCAACCACAATGGCAAAGCTTGCACAACAGTATCTTCAGACATGAGACTGTCTCAACCTAGAAAATAACCTTGTCCACAAATCTAATGGTGAAGAATTCCTTAACCTTTTTCTCAGTATCTGTGTGGCATTCCTTTAACAGTGGGGGGACACGAGAAACTCTATGGCCCTAAACAATGGTAATGGAATGAGTTAAATGGTAACAGTTCTCCTGCTGGAAGACCTCTTGCAGTTTTTCAATCCCTCTTTCTTGGTTATTTTTATTTAGGTAGGTGAAATATAAATTAACAAAAGAATTACTGAGCATTTTGGAAACAAATTTCAAAACTTTATAACCAGCTGATACAGTTGGCTGTTTACAAAATACTTAAGCAATTAGATTCTCATTGCATTTGTTGAGAAAGGGTACTTAGAGAATTTACTTTTCCCTTACCAAAACATGCTCACCACACATCACACCCCTTGCATCCAGGTATTGATTTTTTTTTTCCTAGATGAAAGCCCTGGTAGGGTAGGATTGTAGCATATCAAGATCACATAAAATAAATTAAACCCCTCTTTTTCACAGCTGGATGCTACAGCATCCACAGGGCCCACCGCTGGGGCCTCCACTCAAGGCCAGCAATTCACTGACACAACAAATCAGATGGGGACACTGGCAGCTAGTTAGGCACAGTATGAAACTTTCTATTCCTGCCTTTTATCATTTTATCTCATCACCTTGTCATGGAGGCAGCATTTTATTGGTAAGCTTTGGAAGTCGGTAAATACCATTGCGTACAACAGTGGTGCAAATTAAGTGCTCATAATTGTGAACAGGCTGAGATTTCAAATATATCTGCAGATAGTAGAAGCAGGAGATGGGCACTGGGATGTGTGCTTTTTTTAAATTTTTTTTTGTTTGTTTGGGTTGTTTTTTGCTTAAACTGCTGCAGGTTGTGTAGTTCATTTGCAATTAAAATACCAAAGACCAAGCGGCCCCAGGAACACAGTCATTTCCGATTGTGGCAGTGAAAGACAAGAATGTTGAAATTTCAGTAAATGTAATTCACAGCCTCTTACTTATCAAAAGAACCATGCTATTTAGAGGTAACTAATGGATAAAATATGAACAAAGATTAAACTACAAAGGGTAAAAAGGATTATTTAGAGCATTGCCATTATGCAAAGTCCTGACATTAATATTTAGACACTCATGAACACTTACATAACTGCAGCTTATTTTTAATGGTCTTCTATCTTGCTTTGACAACAGGCTGACAAAATGTAATTTAGGCCTCTAAGCTGTGAGCCCCACATGGAGAAGAAAAGCCTGTAATTCACATCATGCCCAGGCTTTTAAGACTTAAGAGACGATAGCAATTGTATGGCAGAGTGCAGCTTGCAGGGCAATATCCATTTACATGCCATTCGAGCACCTCAGGCTACACGAAGCGCTGCAGAGTGCATCATTAAAAAAATAGGATGAAAAGAAGCCGGTTTAGTTACAAGTGAGCTGACATGAAGGCAAATTAATTCATAAGGTAAGAGGAAGAAAGGAAGTCCTGGTTCTGTCAGTGCGGCCACATACCCACTGACTCGGGCACATCTGTGACTTCACTTTGTGTCTTTGATTTATCATGTCAGATTTTCTGTCCTTCTCTTGGTATGAAACTGCAGGAAGGGAGTAAAGCATCAGATCAGTGTTTCCCAGGCAAAAAAGAAAGTCAAGAAGAGCCAATGTTTTAAAAAGCCCCATGATTTGTGTGTACTAGGAAATCAAGGTTATTAGTTAACATTTGTTTTTTCCTCATCCAGCTTGAAGTTAATAATTATTAAGGCTGTTTTGAGAAAGACAGGGCCAGGGCTTGACCCCTGTTAAGCATGGATGTCACCAGTAATTAGCCAGGGCTGCCCCTGATGTGCTCCCTGGGAACCCAGTGTGGGTGACAGGCTGTGGAGGTGCTGCTGCAGCACCTGCCTGGCTGATCTGCCCCAGTTTTGCCCCTGGTTGCTGCAGCTGTTTTTCACTTGGAAGAATCTGTTAGTAGTTGCCTGGAAAAGACCTTCAAACCCCTGTGCATGATTGTGCTCTGAAGTTTGAAGGTGAAGCACTGTTCCTGCTGTCCACACTCAGGTGCAAGGAGTCACGCACACAGGGCTGAGGACACTGAGGTCAGGTGGCTGCTGCAAAGAGAGGAGCCCCAGTCAGCCTGGGGTGAGGGCTGATGCCTTGGAATGGCTACCTAGAACAGAGGCTAGACAGCTAGAGAATAAGGCAGGTATTTATTAAAGGCCTTCAATAGATACACCTTGGGCAAAGACTACATCCAAGGTGGACCATGGTTTTTCAGACAGATATGAGTTTGGTCTGTTTGCATATAGGGGTTAATTGTCCAATTGCAGCTTCAGGTAATGAAGACATATTCCCCTAGTTTGCTCCCCTCCAATTCACTTTTGTTTATACTTTTTGGGGCCTGAGGCTGTGAGGGTGACCTTGGTTCTCAGGCCTGGAAGGATTGTTTTTTGTGACCAAAATGTGAAGAGAGCTTACTAACATTCTATATGGAGTTCAGAGTTATATGCTAATGATTTACAGGATCTGAAAAATATAAAAGCTAAAAAATGTAAGGCATCACTGATGCTGCTGCTGTGCTGGGGCATGTCCAGGGGTGGCTGGCAGGGTGGCTTCCCCTCGATTAGTCCTCTCAGGAGCCAGTGGCCTCTGAGGAGTTGAGCGGGAGTCCCATCTCTTTGCTTGTCATGGTATGTCCTGTTTGTCTCGTTCTATGGCTGCATGATTTGGCCTTGCATTTATAGGCATAAAAATAAGTGTTTATACTCCCACTCCAACAAAGGTTGGCTTTACTCAGGGATTGCAAGCAAGAGTGAGTGTAAAAGTAAGATGAAGACAGAAGATCACACTTAAAGGCACAGTCAACATATCTGTCATCAGTCAAGGTCTGTTGCTGCACTACATTTCCAACCTACTTCTCAACTAAACTGCCAGTGGAGACTCATGGTGGCATGTTGGTCTGGGACTTGAACACTCTGGGAGAGACCTCAGACATTGTTCCTCTCCTTCTCCTCCCAGAGCTCCTCAGGGAACTGAGCAAGGCTCTGGTTCAGTGCTAGGCTCTCCTTGGCCAAGCCCTGGAGCCTGGGCTGCAGATCACCACCAGTGACCAGCGCTTGCCACTCCTCATCCTCTTTTATGAGTAATGAGCTCTCAGGTGGGTTGTTTGCTCTATGGCAGCTTTGCAATAGCTGATTTAATCAACACCTTCATCCCCTGTGGCTGGCTACAGATGGAAGGAAGTAACAGGCAAGATTATTGGCCCTCTGTGGGACCTCCAGGCCTGCCTACCTAGTGCTTTCCAGACCAGCATAGGTGTCCTGAACCTGGATGAGACCTGGCTCTTTCTTTTGTTGATGGAGCCTTTCTTAGGAAAACAGCCCTCTAGAAGGTGCCTTGTGGCCTCACAGCTTTATCAAATCACTAGCTGAGATGGTGTAGTCCATCTCCATAGGTAAAAGAGGCCTGATAACAGTGGTGACATGCTAAAGAGGTATTGGCCTCAATGTCCATTCAAATTGTGGGAGGGATTTGGGGCAATCCTGGTGGATTAGTTAGGGAGAAGGATGGGCACCCATGCTTTCTGCTGAGGCTGCTGGAGAACACCCTTACCCTGAAGATATACTTGAGATTTCCACAGAATTGTATCACTTACATAGAAGAGGCCCACCAGAGCCAGTTGCTGTCTTGTGCAGCAGCTCATGTCATCCTACACCTCCTTTAAGGATCATTCAGGCAGTCAGCCCAAGGGTGTGATCTTAAGACATGATGTGATCACAGGACTGCCTCTCTCAGCTCCTGCTGCCAGCAGGTAACATGGGCATCTCCTGAAGGACTGACCTCCCCAGACTGAACACTGCTACAGAGAAGACAGTGGCTGGTGGCTCTTTGTGGTGTTAATGCAGTGTGGTGGTGTAACTTCATGAGTCTCAATATGCCACTCTGTTAGTGTATAAAAATTACTATGAGAAAAAGATCTGACAGTTGTAATGTCTTTCTTCACTCCTTGCTATAAAGATAAACCCTTCCTCTCCCATCTTTTTCTGATCATCTTTACTGAGAGGACTTGTGTCTTGAAGACATTTGTAATAGGGAGCTGTAAGCCTCCTGTTTAATGTGTGACAGGCAAAGGAAATCACTCAATGCAGAATTAACTCGACAGAGGACAGGCTGACCTGGTCCTGCAGCTGGAGCAGGCACCGTTACGGCTCTGTCACAAAAGAGGCATCAGGCAGAAAATCTGGGGAGCCTGAAGTGGGGTTGCACACAGAAGCAGCACCAAATGGTACAAGCTGGGAAAAACCACATCGCCCTACACGGAGCCATATGAAACAAAACGGACGCTACAGCTTCTCCACCCATAAAGGGTATTGTGAAGAGCATGTCATAAGCCTGGAAGGTGTCTGCCATGTCCCTGCCCACAGGGCTGCTGCTTTGGAGAAACAGAGAATGATTAAACGGTGTTAACAAACCATCAACTGGAAAGAAGACTAACATCTCCTGCATAGAAAGTAGAGAAAGTGATTGGAGGTTCTTGCTCAGGCTGTATGAGGATGTCGCCTTGAGTGTGCAAAATTTCAACTTCTCCAGACTGCAGGAGGGGAAAGAAATGCTCCTGAGACAAACCCTCTGCCTGAGAAGGCTCCAGAGACAGCTGTGGCTGCTGGTCATCTTATGCCTGAGAACATGATGTGACATTCAGAACTGACATTACAGAACTGAGCTAATGAACCCCCTCCACGATGACACCAGGTAAACCTCACAGGTCATGAGACTGGGCAGCTGCTGCCTGCCCTTGGACCAGGAGCCTAAATCCCACCAGAAATACTGATTCTGGGAAGGAAGAGGCAAGGAACTCTTGAGCCTTCACTGACATCTTGGGCAAATATGGCAAATTATAAGTTTTTTTTTAATATGTGCTAGGACTTCTGTTGTGCTAATAACAATATTAGTGACCTTTTGGTTAGGCTGGGAAGGGTGAGGAAGAGGTTGGTGAGAGCCCTAGAAGAGGCCCACCAGAGCCAGTTGCTGTCTTGTGCAGCAGCTCATGTTAGCCCTTGTTAATTGGTTTTTATTCAAACTAAGCGGAAGCCCATCTGTGATATTTCTGTTGCTAAAAGAGGTTTCTAAGCAGCGCATCTGTAACCTGCTTATATTTTTATGTGTGTAAAAGCATAAGTCTATCACTCCAGTTCTGGACAAACTATGCAAAAACCACAGGTAGAGTAGCTGTTAGCCCGGGCACTTGAGCAGAGTTGGAAAAGGGATGACAAGAGATGCTGGGGACTGCACTCATTTTGCCTGGGCTCTTAGGAAGCTGATTGTTGGTGCTGTTTGTGAAGTTTACGTCAGTGCCATATTCTCAACACAAGGTGATCCATTAAATATCAGATCACAAATCAATGATGTGCAAATGCGGTGTGCCACAGAGAGACTTCTGCTCATTTCCTGTGTGAAACTGTTTATTTATTTTCTTCAAAACCTGTAGACTGGAAATTCAGGCTTCTAAAGTGAATGTAATTCATCTATCACAGCAGGATAGCCATCATATTCCCCACAAAACCATCTCTAGTGATAAAAATACAACATAAAATCCATGCCTCACAACGAAAAGTCCACTTCATTTTTAAACCACCTTCTAAGCAATAGTGATACCCTTCACTTCCCCCTTGCTTACTGGTACTGAGAACCCAGATGTGTCTGCCATACTGGTTTAATATTCTTTTTGGAATATGAAAAATATTTGCTACCAGTGATATGTTGTTATTAACCTGCCAAAGAAGGACTCCTGCCATGATACCATAGCTGCTGCTTTCTTCTGTCAGTCTGAGTTTTCAACTTCTCTATTTGGGATGGACTGGGGACCAGAGGAAGGGAATTATTTTGAAGTGCTGCAGAGTAAGATGTTTCAAGGATGTTTGGCTGTAGGAGTGTTGATCTGCTGGAGGGTAGGAAGGCCAAGGCTGGGCCAAGGCCAATTGTGTGAGGTTCCACAAGATGAGTCCTGCGCTTGTGTCACAACAACGCCAGGCAGTGCTACAGGCTGGGGGCAGAGTGGCTGGAAAGTGGCCTGTTGGAAAGGACCTGCAGGTTCTGGTTGACAGTGTCTGGATGTGAGTCAGGCTCAGGTGGCCAAGAAGGCAAATGGCATCCTGGCCTGTATCAGAAATAATGTGGCCAGCAGGACCAGGGCAGTGATTGTCCCCCTGTACTGGGCACTGGTGAGGCCACACCTTGAATTCAGTTGAGTATTCAGTTTTGGGCCCCTCAATACACAAAAGGCTGGTGTCCAGAAAAGGGTAATGGAGCTGGTGAAGGCTGAGGGAGCTGGGCTTGTTTAGCCTGGAAAAAAGGAGGCTCAGGGTTGACCTTTTCACTCTCTACAACTGCCTGAAAGGAGTTTGTAGTGACGAGAGGGTTAGTCTCCTCTTCCAAGTAATAATCTATATGACAAGAGAAAATGGCTTCAAATTGTGCCAGGGGATGTTTAGATTGGAGATTAGGAAAAACTTCTTCACTAAAAGGTTTGTCAGGCATTGGAACTNTGTTGGAAAGGACCTGCAGGTTCTGGTTGACAGTGTCTGGATGTGAGTCAGGCTCAGGTGGCCAAGAAGGCAAATGGCATCCTGGCCTGTATCAGAAATAATGTGGCCAGCAGGACCAGGGCAGTGATTGTCCCCCTGTACTGGGCACTGGTGAGGCCACACCTTGAATTCAGTTGAGTATTCAGTTTTGGGCCCCTCAATACACAAAAGGCTGGTGTCCAGAAAAGGGTAATGGAGCTGGTGAAGGCTGAGGGAGCTGGGCTTGTTTAGCCTGGAAAAAAGGAGGCTCAGGGTTGACCTTTTCACTCTCTACAACTGCCTGAAAGGAGTTTGTAGTGACGAGAGGGTTAGTCTCCTCTTCCAAGTAATAATCTATATGACAAGAGAAAATGGCTTCAAATTGTGCCAGGGGATGTTTAGATTGGAGATTAGGAAAAACTTCTTCACTAAAAGGTTTGTCAGGCATTGGAACTTGGTGTTCAGAGAAGTGATAGAGTCACCACCCCTAGAGGGGTGTTGTTTAAAAGACACGTAGATGTGGCCTTTAATTTAATGGTGCTCTTGGCAGTGCCAGGTTAATGGTTGGACTTTATGATCTTAGAGGTCTTTTCCAAAATAAACAATTCTATAACTATTTGTTTTAACCATTTTTTTCCTTGATCACTCCTCAGCTGCCAGACCACAGGGCAGCATGGAGCAAGAGCAGTGAAGCCCCACATGAGTCTTGTTCCCGCTGTGGTCTGTGGAGCAGCACAAGTAACCAGTGAGAGCCTTTGCTGTTCAAATGCCTGAAACTTCACTCCTTCCTAAGGTCCTGAAATCAGTCGGGGCATCCTCACACTACAAGCTTGAGGCTTTGCTGTGTCAATGGAAATTGAGTCTTTCTGGGGGAAGAAAAAGCTTTTGTTTGGGTCCATGAATGTCCTCTGAGTCCAGTTCATTAGGTTTCCGGTAGGCAATTTTGCCTTGGATTTCATCTTGATTTATCTTGATGCTCTCTGGGTCATTTCCTTGGCTTTACCTGCTGGCGTCAGGATTGTGGCTAGAGGCAAATTGATTCTCTGATGTCCTTGCAAATGAATTAAAAAATCATTTCAAATACAGTTGAGAAAGGTTTTTCAGGTTCCTGTGAACAGCGACCTTTCAATGCTAAATGATTCTGGCTCTAAATATTTTCCTTGAAAATACCTTGAAAATAAACACAGTCTCATAAAATCATTTAACTTGGGTAAGACTGAATGCATAATTGCTGTTCATAATAAATGATTAATCCAATGAAGGAAATTTTAGCATTAGCTCTGTTTTAATTTTCAAAATAGAAAATTATATCAAATAAGAAAATGGAATTGCTTTTCTAACACAGAAATTACAGGGATGAATTTCCCCCTCCTTTACATGGACCTCGAGTCCCTCTGGGTGAGTGCAGTAGCCGTAAGGGGAGAGCCTAACTTACAGGTTCAGATGTAAGCAAACCCAGGCCTGCTGCAGTCAGTTGGATGTTGCCCTTCACTTTGGGATGTGCAGACTCTGAATTTTAGATGCACATTTTCCTTTAAAGTAATTGCACAGCAGTTAATTGTTTGTGTGTGTATGTGTGTGTATGTGGACCAGATGCACAGATTTGCGGACCCCAGAGAATTTCAATGCTTTCAAAGGATGTGATGTAAAATTCTGTACACTAAATTTATTTCTTCCCATGCAACTGTGTACAATCAGTTCTAATAGGAACTAGACACTTCCTGCACGTCTGTTTTTTAATGGAATCTGCTAAGTTTTACAAGGGCCATATTTAGCTGTACATCCTCTCAACTGTTAACTGTATTATCCTTTTAAGGAAGTCATTAGCTGCTCACTAAACACTCTTCCTATAGTGGTTTTACAATGCATGCACGCTGAAATGTGGTTCTCTGCAGGGTAAATAGCTCTCCGTAGTAAAAGAGTGCATATGTATGTGACAAGAATAAATGAGGAGAACCTCTAAAATGTATGGCACAATTAGCAAATGATTCCTTCCTCTCTGCCCTCCAACAGCTCCTAAGACAAACTTCATATACTGAAACAATTTCCTTTTTTTTTAAACATCTGATCCCAGGACTTTTGCTCATGCCACCCAGGCATTATATTTTCTGCTACATTTTTATTTCAACTTGAAGGAGACAAATGATTTTCACATCCTGACTGGCTCAGCATTTGCAGCTAAAGCTGTTTTCTTCTGTGTGTCATTCTGGACTAGCTTCTACTTTTCATCTTACGCCATTCTATTATGCTTCGCATGTACAAAGCGGAATCATCAACTTTCAGCCTAAAAGGTCTATTTTAATACGAAGGGGAAATAAAATGAGGAAGATCATAAGTGAAGTCTCCATGAAGAAGTTCACTGCACTTCCTCTTTATGAAAACAAACTGGAGGCTGCCTCTGGCAAATACAAGGTTTGTTTTAATGTAAGTGTACAGAAAAGACCTTACTCCTTGAACCTGCCGCAGTCCTGCTCTGTGAAGTCTGCATAAAGTTTACATGGGAGTTACAAATCAGGAAGAGAGAGCACTGAAATAAATGGTCTCTACTTCCTATGGGATAATGGTATTGTACTCTGCCACACTGCAGGTTGGATTTTTGCTGTAACTCTTATTCCCTTGAGTAATCAAATACCATGAAATTAGAATCCATATTTCTTTCTTTACTTACCTGCATCCACTTCCTTTACAAAAGCAAAAAAAAAAAGAAAAGGCCCCACCAGTTCTTGCTTTCCAATGTATATGTTTTCAGCCTAAGTTTTGTGGTTCTTCCTCCCTCTAACTGAGACTTGTGGAAGTATGTGAGCAGGTGCCTACACAATTTTAAGCATTCCCACATCAGGAAAACTTCCCTTTCTGACTCTGTGGGACTCTGTAGCCCCTGGAGACAGGTCAGTGGTAACAGGAACTGCCCGTGGGCTTGCATAATCCACCTACTCTGCTGTTCACTATTGTGGACTTCTCCCACAGCAGTGGTAGACAGAGGACAAAAATAAATTACATTTTTGAGAATTTTGATGTTTGGACTCTCTCCTCCTGTCTGAGGCTGTCATGGACAGGTCAAGGATGGATGGGGTCACAGTTCCAGTGCAGAAGCAAAATGCTGAGGCATGGACACAAAAGTAAGACCTGTTATCCCAGTTGGCTGGCAACATGTATTTGGAGAAACAATGAGATAGCTGGGGAGGATGAAACTGTGACAGTGTGTTTGCTCAGAACAGGCAAGTAACGAGCCTTGGGCTCCTCCCAGGATGCTGGTGGCATTGTGACCTCAGTGTGACTTCTGCTCTGACATGCTCTGACCAGCACAGGGGCCAGAGAAGTGGGAAGGATCTGGTAAGTCTTGTCTTCAGTCTGGCAAAAGGACACCTCACTCTCAGCCTCCGTGAACCCAAAGGGCCACATCACCATTCATTCTTCCCAAAAATGCAAATCCCAGGAGTCTGATAACTGGGAAAATCCAGAATAAAACGGGAAAAACTTTTCAGAGTTTTTCCTTCATCTGCATTGTTAGGAGGTGTGATCAAACTCTCAAGGTTGTTAGCCCAACATTTGGCACCCATTAAAAAAATATTTATTTTCATCATCCACATAAACAGGATCTTTCTTTTTTTCCCTCCCTTCTGAAAGAAAAAAATACTGGCTGATATGTTTCTAGGAAGCTAACAAGAGCAAGAGTGCATACAAAGCTGGATAGGGCCACTACCCACAAAGCTCTGCTCTGTTCTGGTCCTTTATAAATGAAAACAAGAGCAATTCATTGAATTCAATGACTTAAAACAAAGATTCCTGGAGAAACAATGTAAGAACAATGCAAAGAAAGTATTTCGATTTTTAAAGAAATTATGGAAAAAAACTACTTTTCAAAAAATCCCCAAGCCTCTTTTCAAAAAGTAGCCAGAACTTAATTTTTAAAAAATTCTCATACGTTTTGTTTTGCTGGTTGGAGACTACATCCATTGACCGAGCAAAGAAAATATCAGGATGGCCATGTGTGCAGCAGACATGATTCCAGTCGCACAGAGGGCTGTCATCTCCATGCTAAGCTTCCAGGGAGAACCCAGGGGCCTCATTCACAGCTTGGACCCACCCCCCCAAACTAGGCCCTGCATAAATTCCCTGAGACATGCACAGCCAATTTACATTTAAGAGCAGAAATATACAACAAGTCGTTATTATTATTGTTCAATAGGAAATGGATGTGGAGGGTACGGTTTTGATTAAGGAGCATTTTACCTCTACTGCGTGAGGTAGAGGCTACATAGAGAGTGGAGAAATGGAGAAAACAGTCTTTTTGATGGAGATCTTCAGTCTAAAAGCCAAAGTCTGATGTTTAGGGTAAAGGCAGACCCCTGAGTTGCAGAGCCGGTGGAGAAACCACTGTGCACTGACTCTTGGCAGATGCAAAGAATGAGACCACCTTGCTTCTTGACCAAGGACTTCTGAAAGTCCTCCTCACCAGAGTCCTCAGGAAACTCTAAACTTGGTTGCAAAAAAGGAAACAAACCACAATTTTTTACAATGGAGGAAGGCCATGGACAGACTTCAGCAATTTGTGCTGGGACCTGCTGATCAATAGACTCATAAATTACCTAGACAGAGAGGTGGTCAGCAAGATAGGGCATTTTCTGATGATGGTAAGTATTGAGGATAGCACGGCACCCTGCATTTGCCAGGGCAGGGTTATAAAGTTCAACCGGATGCATAAAACACATGAGATATAAACTGAACATGCATCGCCTAGTGGCAATGCTGGTAGGTCTAGACTGCCAATGGTGTTTTGTATGCATAACTACACTGTAAACAGATTTATTTCAGCTTATCTTTTAATTAAATTCATGTCTATAAGCTGCAAAACTCAAATACTTCCTGCGGACTCAGAAGGGCTGGGCCGGATGGAATGACGTTCTTCAGCTTTGAATCAGATCTCGTGGCCAGTGAGAGTATGATTAAGAAAGGCTAAAACATCTGGAAAACAGCTGATGATGATGTTCCCCCAGGGGACATCATGAAAATATCCTGAAAGAATATTTTTGTTGCAGAAGCAAGGCCAGTGTTGCACACACAGAAGTAATTTTTCTTGGGAAAAATAAAAAACTGTCCTCCAGAAGTTTTTTTCTTCTCTCTATTAAAATTCAGGAATATAAATTGAAATAGCAATTCCTCCTTTTTCAGATAATGAAAACAAATGCTTACTAATATCTCCATATTTAGACAGGAAAGCATACTTGGGAGATGTAGTCACTCATTTGGTATCAAGGGTTCCTTTGTTTGCAGAAGCAAAAATAGCGTTTGAACAACCCTCACGGACGCTTGGGCCTTCAAGCATAACGTAGCTTTAATACACAAGTGCAAGTAGTTCAAACCGCCTTTGAAATTTATGTTGAGATTTGGCTCTTTAAAAGGTTGCTGGAGAGGCTGGCTCGGGAGGGCTCTGCTGGGGAGGCTCTGCAGGGTGTTTGGGTGTGCATCAGCCAGGTGCCCCCGGGTTCATCCCCAGAGCTGTGCCTCTGGGCAGTGCAGTGGCTCAGGCCACGGCCAGCAGCCTCCTGCAGGACAGCCCTCACTAGCCATGCTTCTTAACTGGACAGAGGTAACTGGACATCATAGCTGCACATAGAAGCTCCTTCCACAAAGGAAGAGCGACCGGCCGCTCTTGTCCTTAAGGCCTGAACTCATTTCCTCCCTGGCAGTCAGACACTTGCTCTTGTTCAGTGACACAGGGCTCGGCTGTGCCCTCCGCAGCCGTGTGCTCATGGGATGGCACAGAGCCGGCATGTCACCTGCACAGCTGGTCAGGACAGAACAGCACTGCTAGACAGCTCCTTGACCTCGGTAATGAAGGGAATAACACCTCAAAATCTCCCTGAAGAGCATTTCCACCCCTCCTCTGGCTTTCTGGCTGTCCCATTCTCCTCTTAATAGACAGGAATGCACAGGGCTGGCTCCTTCAGCTTAACAAAGCAAGACCTTGGCAGCTCTCTGTAAATTCTTACCTGACCATCCAAGGACATGGACGTCATGGGTCAGCTTCCTAGTAGGGCAGTAGGGAAAAAAAATAAGCTAATGAGTTTTAAGATGGAGCTTGATCCTTTTAGTAAGGGACTTCAATGTGTTGTTGGGGCACTTCTTAGCAACCTGGGAGACCCAAGTTCCTGGGAAGCTATAGGCTCTGTGTTTTTCTATCTGTATGGTACCAGCTGTGTTCCTAGAAGATTGTGGGCAGCACTGAACAGCTGAATCATGGAGTGTTGTACAGTCACAGAAATGCTGGCCAGTACTGTTTTCAGATATTAACCTTTGATGATGGCATTTAGTCAATCATTGCCCACACTATGGCAGCAAAAGGCTCCTCCTTATTCCTCATTATGGGTATTGTCGAGTTCTCTTCTATTTCTAAGGTAGTTTTCTCCGTTTCTTTTACATTTCCGAAGAGGAAACCGATGAATCAAGTGGCCTTAAACCAGCTTTTTTTCAGCATGATATTTTTTCATTATGTCTTGTGGTCAGCAGCCTCTTGTGCCTGCCTCCATGGGATTCATTTTTCCCCTCATGGCAGTATTAAGTTTATACAATCCTGCCATTACCTGCTGTGTTTCCAAGGTGAGTCAGGTAATTTTGGCGGGATCTCAGAAGCAGGCATGGTCGACTGCAGCAATTCCTGGCACATGGCAAGTACCACATTTCAACTTGCCAGAAGCAATTATCTCTTTAATGCAAAGTTAGTCTGCATTCAAGATAAGGGAACTGAGAATATGGCAAGGAAACTGGAGAGCTGCAATCCAAAATTTTGTGTAGTCAGAGCCATCTGAGATCCCATGCTTCTCCAGACTGGAAAAGATATCTAAGGCTGCATCACCCCATGCTTCAGTCCCTCTTCACATTCTCATGCAGTTCTGCTGAAGCCAGGGACAGTCCATGTGTCTTCTACTATTTGGAGTTTCAGGATTTTTGCCTGAGTTTCAAACAGTTACCAGAATGTAATGGGAAATGTGATCACAAGGGGTCCGGACTTGGTAGCTTTCATATATAGTTAATAAACCCGTTTATTTAAACTTAGCAGTTTCCTGTGGTCTGCAGCATATTTCCAGAAAGGAAACTCAAGTGCTGCTGTACAACTGCTGTCTATAAGCAGAACCACAGGAAGACAATACACAAGCCACTTTCATTTATTTCACAATTCGGAAGTAATCACACTCCTTTGTAGTCATGTGCTTTTTACTCAAAGCTCTCTGTGCACTTCCCCTCAACACAAAGTCACGTTCTGTTGCTAAAATTAATGCTTCCTGAATAGTGATCTCATGCCAGAAGAGCTGGTAACACCACTGACTCAGAGCCACCCGCATCCATCACTCCACCCACCCAGCACCTTGCCAGAAGAAGTCAACCTGCCCTTAAGGTGCCAGCTGACCCATGCAGAGTCCATTCCCCAGCACCTTCTCCAAGGTTCCTAATGACCTGCTTTGTTTCCAGCTCCAAAGCACAGCACTCACACTCTCTTCCTCCATAAAGAGGTACCCAAAAAGAAGATTTGACTAGGCCTGCCCAAGCTGGGTGCAGGACTAATGGCCTCTTGATTACCAACCATTAGTTAAATTCCCATCTGGTACTTCACTGGTGTTTATTTAAAACAATAACAAACTCTCAAAACAGTGTAGCATCCTATTGTCCAAAACCAATCCATTTATGAAGAAAAGCATCATCACTCAAGGCTTCAAAAATAAATAGAAAAGGATAGTTACTTGGAGTATGTTACAACTGGTTGCCAGCTCCAGGCAGCTCATGCTGTGCCATCAGACCTTCCCAGAGTTCATCCCTATAACACCGATTAAATCAGTTGTCAGTAATCTGGCTAAAGATGGCCTGTAGGGATGAGTTTAAAACAGAGGAGAGAAAACTACAGCAATAAAGGAAAGTGAATCTCAGAAATTATGCATAAGAGTAAACAGCAAGAAACCTGGCTCCTCTTTTCAACACCATAAACGGTTATGAAAATTCCCTGTGATCATTACAGGGGTGAGGGGTTGCGCAGGAAGCATCAAATACTTACAATCCAAATTCTTGCAGAAGATTTCAGCTGTTAATGCAGGCACTGCTGTGCTGACTTCCCATGTTGCCGACCCTGGTGAGCCTGTACTCCATAGTATTGGGTAGTTTGGCATGGGGAAGTCTGGGAAGAGATCTAGAAAACACATTTGCAAAGATGTTATTCAAGACACAGAAATTCAAACCCGCAAATTTGTGGCCAGATTTTATCATGATACTTACATTTATTGCTTACCCAGAAAACTGACTAATTAACAATTCTTC
The DNA here is from genome assembly GCA_013400175.1 of Phainopepla nitens. Classification (NCBI taxonomy): domain Eukaryota; kingdom Metazoa; phylum Chordata; class Aves; order Passeriformes; family Bombycillidae; genus Phainopepla; species Phainopepla nitens. Next base: position 584,616 of record VXBQ01003974.1, read on the forward strand.
CTGTATCCGCAGTAACTGAAAGTGTTTGCACTGCCCAGGGTATGCACAGTGACTCTGAAACCAAGCTGAAGTTTGAATTTCTAGCCAAGGCTCTTCACTAAGACCTTTGCCGGTGGGGGCTTTGGAGCGAAAAAATCTCCCCATCCTTCCTTGGAAAGACTATCTCTTAAGCCCTGAATATCCCATATGCTCTCTTCCCTGTTGTTCCCACACCAATTGTGCGCGTGCTGTCACCAAGACTTATTCCTTGCCAGTGGCAACTACTCCTGATGAGGAACTGATGGGAGTAAGCAGAGCAGGCTCCAACTGAAGGGAAAAAAATATTGCCCAGGGTCAAGCACCTGAGGCCAGCCTCAGTCTGACTCATGCTGCTGGATACAAACAAGACACCTAATTCAGGCTGGCTAGCAGTGGGGCAGGAGCAGGTTAGGTACCTGGAGACTTCCACAGGCTGGTGTGGCGGGCACCCAGCTGAGCAGGTCCTGCCTCCATCCATCCATCCCAGCAGCCACAGACAGGGTGTGCTCTCCCACAGCAGCTGGAGCTGCTCAGAGCTGGCGTTAAGCAAGCATGCCAGTGGCCTAGCAGTTGGAGAAATACTGACACATGGGTAGACTTTAATTTGTGCAGGCAAACTCTAAATATCACTGCACTGAGGGCAATTGCATACTGTTTCTGCTTTTCCAATTAGTCTGAGGTAATTTCATTGGAAAGCACTTAGATTCTCAGGTGGGGGTTTTGGGGGTTTTCTCTGAAGCATGGACTGGGAGGGACCTTTAACTGGTTTTTGAGGGTTCCTCCAGGGAGCTCCATGGGCGGAGAGTCTGAAGGCTGCTGAGCACCACTCTGTGGATGCTGTTTTATATACATGTGGTGTTAGCAATGCTGTCCCTCCACTCACAGCAGAGCAGGCTGTCTTTCATCTGCCTTTCCAAGCCATCACAGCATTTTTTTCTGCTTTTACCCTTAGAAAAGACTGAAATAATTTCCCCGAGAGAAGTTGAGTTATGGGTCTAAACCTTAGATTCATTTGGTGTAGAAATCCAATCAAAAGGAAAATGGCATTACAGAAAACTTGTCTTCATACAGTCATTTCTGTCTCCTTTTCTTCTCAGGCTTAGGATTTGTACTTAGGTTAACTCTACATTTCTAACTGTCTTTTTGATTTAACAGGGTTGGCAGGGAAGAGAAGAGCTGTCATAAATTATTTCACCATCTTTTTTTTTTTTTTATTCTAAATCAAACAAACTTTGGAGGTACCTGTTTTACAAAACAAAAAAAACCCAAAAAACTTTAATGAAACGTGGAGAGCTGTCTTGACCCAGTTTCACACTGATTTCTGGAGCAGTCACTCACACATAAAAATATGGGTGTAAAATGCTAAAGAGGATCTGATTCTGGAAAACTTCGTCTAACCTATGTCATGAAAAGTATATTTATATTACGAATGCTAAATATAAAAATATATATAAGATTTTCAGGCCAATATTAATACCCAGAATGTTAAAAGGTGGCCCACTGCGTCCATTTCACAAAACAGAAAAACTGAAAAGTGATTGCTACCATTTTCCTCATGCTTGAGTCCAAAATCACCTCCTCTGTTTGCAAATGCTTTGGGAGAGGTTGCTTAAGAAGAGGTGTGAAGTAACACCCAGCTTGTAAGACATTAACTCTTGTTGGCTCCAGAAGAGAAACTACAATGACAATTAGATTTGGCCATTGACAATGGAGCAGCTAATCACCAAAGCTAAAATCAGATTACCCAAAATGAAAATCTTGCCTGGCTGCAGCTGAGTTTCAGATGTTCTTCTTGTAAGTGTACCAAGAGGAATTGCAATCCTGTTATCCAGACAAGGACCAAAAGCCCAAATCAAATACCAGACAGATTAAACTGTGGCTTCCCATGTCCCCTCCCTGCTGCTGAGCCCAGAGCCAGGCACTGCCCCTCCTTGGACATCTCCTGCCAGGCACAGCCTTCAGCTCTCCACCAGAGCCTCTGAGCCAACCCACAACACCCAACCTGCAGATCCAGTTTAAGAGACAAGGTAAATGCAAACTGAAAACTTTTTGTCTCGTTGGTCTCTTGAGCTTTTCCACTCTTTGTGTTCACATATTGGTTGCAAGATTTCACATAAATTCAATAACAAATTTTATCCTCTGCTGGACAGGCATGCTGCAGTCAGAGATGGTGCAATATCGTGTTGGCAAACATTTGGGCTCCTTGGTATTTTTTGTAAATTTATTAATATTCAGCCAAAGTTTGCAGAAGAGCTTAGCTAAAAGGTCAATGAAAGAATATCTGCATATTGTAAATCTAATAATCAGAGAAGATGTAATTTGTGTAAATTTGTAAAAAAGCCAAAGTAAACACATTAAAGAAATTGCTCATATATCTGAGGCTAGAAGTCGGGTAATAAAAATAGAAAGTATGTACATAGGACCTATTGTGGTATAGAAACTTAACCTCAACATATTGATTGAGGCAGTTCTTTTCCCTGAATTAATACACGCCTACAAGTGAGTATTTGTTTTAGGAAAGTTAAATAGAAAGGCCATGAATAAATATAAAGGCTGAGATGAAATAGCCATCTGGACTACATTAGCCCAAAATGCATAATTGAAGCAAAGAGAGCATACATCCTTTGATCCAGTCACGCACAACTGAAATGAAAGTCAATGGGCAATTCCTCTTATCTAGTCATTGGAGAAGAGTTTGCAGCACATGTGAGTGAGAAGGACCACTGGAGACATCCAGCTGGGGCCACCTCTGCAGCAGGAGGACCCCAGGTACACAGCCACAGGTGTCCTTGTGTCTGGTCCTCCATCAGGGCCAGCACTTTGGTGCAAGCCCTAGCTAGGCTTATGTTTAAACTGCTAAATCCATGTGTCCAGCCTTAGCATCTCTGCAGTTTCCACACAATTAGCAGCAGAACCCTATGGCAGGGCAAGCTCGAGCTTGGCTCCTTGCAGCTGGAAGAGGTGGGGTGGCTTTGCAGTGCCCCGTTCAGCCATGATGAGGACACCCAGTGTCCCAGAGGGAGCAAGGGTGGGCAGCCAAGCAGGGAAGCACCACCCCCTTTTAATCCAGATTGGTCTTGCAAGCAATGGCATAGAGAGGGGGTGTGCAGCGTTGTACTGCTGCTTTGGAGTATCCTCCATTTGGTTAAAGGTGAGGACATGGGAATGGGATTGCCAAAAAAAAAAAAAAAAAAAAAAAAAAAAAGGGAATGACAGCCTGTACTTTCAGAGCTTGAATTCTGTCTCAGCCTTTGACTCTGGTCTGGCTCTGGTCTTTGAGGTGCACTTAACACTAAGGGGAAGGAGCAGACAGAACTGAGGTCTTTGGATAGGATTTGTAACCTTCTATTGAAATCCCAGCCAACTCCTGAATGAGCTATAAACTAATCAGAAAGTGCCTTCAGTAAGCTCTGCTTCCCTGAGCACCTCCTTGCCCAGGCCATAAACAGTCCATCATCAAACCAAAGCCTGGAGCAGGTGCCTCCTGGTCCCTTGGTCTCTTGGTCAAGAGCCTGTTTGTCACGGCTGCAGGTACCCCTCATCCTAGAGGACAGTGTTGTGCTGGCAGAAGTCTAGTGTCTCAGCCATCAGAGCATAAGAAACTTTTCACTGCTGTAGATGGCTTCAGGGGCCTGGATAGGGGAGCAGGGAGTGGCAGGGGGCTGGTAGTCAGGGCATAGCAGGGGGCCAGGAGGCAGAGGCACCTGCTGAAGAGCCCAGCAGGAGTAAGATGCCTGTTGATTTGGTGATGGGCAGCACACTGTCTGAGTGAGGAGACTGTGGTGCTTGGGAAAGCAAAGCTTGCTGAAGGCAGCTTCTGATTAGTTTTTCGCTTACTCAGGAGCTGGGTGGGATTTAAACAGCTGGTTCAACCACAATGAACCAAACTGTCTCCTAGCAGAGCCCTGTCTGCAAAGGGGGAAGAAGAAATTTAGTTGAATCCAAGGAAACAATTTTTCAAGATCCCGTTGTCAACTGCCAGCTTCTTGAATAGCTTTTCCATTTCTCCTGTGCTCCTCAGTTCTGTGCCTGTGGTTAATGTGACAGGTTTGTAAACAGGCAGAATGTAAAGTCAGCCCTTCTGTGCCAAGAATAACAGCCCTGTGGCCAACAGCATAATATTATCTAATAATCTTTCTTTGTTATTTTCCCAGCTCACAGAGCAAGGAAAATGATATGCAATTGTTCACATGTATATACACACACACACACCTATATATATGTATTTTCTGACATTGCAACATGAAATATTCATGTGCAGAGTTTTTCCATTATTTCCCAAGCTCAAGCAGAAATGTCTTAGATGGGTTTGTCTGACTGGCATTATGTAGACAATGTTATAGTTTTTAACGGAGTGAGACGATAATTCCAGAAAAAAATAAATTAAAAAACCAACAAGCGAGAGCCTACTGATTTTGAGAGTGGGAAACTTTTAAAAGTTAAATTTTCAAATCCTTGAAAAACTCTTCGTTGAGTAACTTCCCTGAGACAGACCCGTTCCAACCTAGCTCTGTTACGCAGTGGCAAGATTGCCTGAGCCTTGACACACTGAGAGATGTGTTTCCTATGGCTTTCTTAATGCTATCAAAAATTAGATAATGAGTCCTATGACATGGTGGTCATGATGGATGTTCTTTGGTAACAAGCACCAGTCAAGTGAATGTGTGTGCTCTCTTCCAGTTAGTTAGGAAAGTCTGTGTGCCAGGCCATTATATCCAGAGCACAGACCCAGCAGTACAGAAAGGGCAGCTGAAAAAATACACTACACCTTTGAATAACTGCTCTGAGTCCTGACAGCTCCCTTATTTAAATCTAATCTCCAAGCTAGAAAATAGGATGAAACAAGTTTTCTGTCAAAGATTGTATCACCCACTATTCTGTCCATCCTCTCACTGGAGGATGTCTTCCCTTTGTCCTCAACAGTTTGGAAGAACACTTTTTTTTGCTATTTGCATTTCACCATATTAAATGAGTAAAACTTGCACAGGAGTTCAGAAGAAAAGAGGATGCCCCATATCCCAGGCACTCACTCTTTCCCACGCAGCATGGCCACCCTCCTGCACTGTCCATCTGCCAAGTAAAATTCAACATCTTGGAGACAAATGGCAAGGGGGAAAGATTTTTCATGAGAAATGGTGGATTTTCAGAGTGAATACTATATTCATATTTGTCAGGAACAAAAAGTACCATTTATAGCCACGTGTGGCTGAATATAAATGAGTTTGCACAGCTGAGTTATCTTTAACCCTGCTGGAGAGGAAGAGATTTAGCTTAACTGGAAAACCCCACATCAGATTTCTCCAGCCACAGCCCCATGCACTTCTATAGTGGTCCTTTTGGTCAAACCACTGCAACCTGCCAGCAGCCTGAAAGGTTTGTAAATGAAACACCATACTCCAGGACCAGGGGAAAGAAACACAGGTGAAGATTTTTTCCACCCCATTGAATCCAAGCTCAAATGCATTTGCAAACCTACCAGGAAGGCCCTCAGTGCTCTTACTTATCCAGACTTCATCGTGGCTCCATGAAATCTGAAAATGTCTGAAAACAAGGTCAGGGTGACCCATCTGAAACAGGAAGGGTGAAGTCAGAGGGCGAGGCAAACAAACACAATTGCTACCTTTTGTCCCATTTCCGAGTCAGTCTCTCAGGGTCTGTAGTTTCTCATCTAGAGATGTGGCTTCAAGTTCCTGCTCTGACCCAGCTGTTCCCACAGGCATTTCTGATGGAACTGGCTGGTTTCTTGGCCTGCTCCAGCACTCACAGCACCTCTGCCCTCCCTGAGGTAGCTGGCTCTGTTGCTTGGCCAACAAAACCCTGTTTCACTCCTGCAGCCTCCCACTCAAGCCTGGTTTGGGGCTCTCTGGTAGTACTCCCCATTGCTGATGTGGAGCTGTGTGTGCTAGGCTGGAGAGAGGATGTCTGCATGTTACAGTGGCTGTGTGCCACTTGCTGCCTCCATGCCCTCGTGGGGGAGCCCAGGGGAGACCAGGGGCTCTTTGATGAGGGTCAAGTTCTGCCACTTTCTTCATAACTTGTCAAGGAACAGCTGAAGATACTCAGGACACACTGTGATTAGCTGATGTGGACTGACTATCAAACAAACACAGGCTTCCAGAGAAAAGATTAAGGGATGGAAAAGAAGAGGAAAACAATATGTGGGATTTGTCCTCTTTCCACCCTGTGCATGTTGCCTGAGTTGAGTTTCAAGGCCTTGTACATGCGCCTGGCTGCCAGCTGAGAGCACAAGCAGCAGCTGGGCTGTGACATCCTGCAGTGCTGAGGGTGTGCAAGCTCCAGAGCAGGGCAGGACAGGAGGTCCCAAGCTTTCCAGGCATGGCTCTGGCTTGGCCCACTCAGGAAGGCAGCAGCTGCTCTACAAGGAAAGGTGTTTGTGTGGCTGTGGGCTGGGGGAGCCGACACAGCCATGCCTGTGGAGCTGGTAGGTCTGATGTTGCTGGAGATACTGAGCTGGGATATCAGTCAAGTGTCACAGGCACCAGATGACAACCTTGCATGAAGAACTTCCAACCCCCTGCCCCTCAGTGAGGAAAGGTTTAAAAGAGAACATCTTAGGGATAGTGCATCTTCTACTTCATCCTTTGAATCAAAGCTAGTCAATTGGGTGTAAATAGGTAACCTGAGTAACTTGGCCTTAGAATTCACAGGGATACAGGGATGGATGGATGGATGGATGGATGGATGGATGGATGGATGGATGGATGGATGGATGGATGGATGGATGGATGGATGGATGGATGGATGGATGGATGGATGGATGGATGGATGGATGGATGGATCCACCTTTGGTAAAACTCCCCCAGCCTTGGTGGCCTTGTCCTAGATCAGCAGCTGTCCACATCTGGTTCCTGCTTGCTGACAGCTGGAAAGGCTGAAGCAGGCTGTGATTCACCTAAAAGAGTTGGACCGGATGATCCTTGTGGGTCACTTCCAACTCAGAATATTCTGTGATGGAGGAGCTTCTCCAGATTTTTAGTCTGTCCAAGGCCACTTCAACATTAACCAATTTCTTAAAGTACAGGCAGTCCCTGAAGGGAAGGTGGAGCCCTGGACTCGGCAGGGGAGCTGGCAGGCACGTGTTTAGTCCTTGATCCCTAAGCAAGAGAGTAAATACAGGAAAGCAAAGAAAAGTTTTCCACAGGAAAAATAAAAAGGGAGGAGGAAGAGTCAACTTCCACACATTTTTATATCGAGATGCACTTGTCAGGAACCATGAAACCAACACTTCACTAAGAAAGCAGAAGCCATGAAGGGCTGGCTCATTTGCTGACAGGCTCAGTCCCCTGTGGCCGTTGAACTCGAGACCTGCAGGGAGGTGAAGTGCAATCATTTATATTGTTCCAAAAACCACTGGGCTTTATCACAGCCTGCCACAGGAGTACAGACACCTACAGATCTGGGAGCGTAGCTCAGATCAATGGCAAGACTAGAAAGGAGGGATAACTTCCCTGGGGGTATTGAAAGCAAAACAGCCCCCCAGTCTTCAAAGGCAGCTTAGCAAGAGAAACAGATCCCACAAGCTGATTTCTGCAGGCAGTGCTTATCTTTTCCAGTGCCAGAGGTTTCACACTTTAAAGTCTCACTTCCTCTACAGTGCTCACACAACATCAGTATAATATTTCCCCCTCCTCCCTGGTGTCAGTCATTATCTTTCAGTCTCCCATATGTCTTACTCATCTCACAAACACTTTGTTTGTGGGATCTTCTGCAGAGTCCCCCCTTCACACAGACAAACAACAAATAACTGCAAATCATTCCCAAGGTTTGTTTTCTCAGCGCTGCCAGATTTTTTCAAGACATTTTATAAAAACCATGCAAAATGACTCGTCCTGACCCATGGGCTGCAATGCCTGTAGCTCATGGGCAGGGAGCTTTTAACTGCAGCCTGCCATTCTCTCCTCTCCCATTCCATCCACTCAGGTCTCTGTCTGTCTGTCCTGCTGTGATCTGTCAATCCACAGCCCCTGGCTTTTGGGCAGTTGGGAGTCTGGCAGAGGTGGCATGGGAAACCAGGCAAAAATCCTGCTCTTCACATGCATCCACGAAAATGGTACAGATAGTAGTCCTGATATGTTCCTTGTTTTCAGAATGCTGTCATGGTCTGGGAATGCACAGCTCTGCATCTTTCAAAGTCATCCTTCCTTTAAAGAAAGTTGAAAGCCTGCTGTTTTGTATGTCATGTGCAGAGACAGGCAGAACAGACTGGGTCCTCTGCAGAAGAAAGACAACACAAGAAAATTAGTAACATTTGGAGTGATTTTATCCAACCTATTAAGAACTGTAGTTCTGACAAAAGATAAATTGCCAGTAACTGAAGATGGCATAACAAGGAGAACCTGAAATATATTATATTAGCATGTATGTTAGCTCAGTAAATTGTCTAATTTCTGTTTTTCTCTCTTTCGGTCCCTGCCTATCCACGGCACTATGCAACCACTTCATGCAATAATAAAATGTTTTCTAAATAAAGTCCCAAGCCCAAAGACCCCACTCTGGGTAAATTAATGGAAGTAAACAAGCAAGCAGCTAACTGGAGCTAATTATATATCTGCCAGCAGCCTTGCTTTTAAGCACCTTACAGGTGAACATTTTAATTACTTAATGTGCTCTATTGTTCTTGAATTAGATGTAAGAGAAATAACATTGATCCAATCCTTTTTTTATTTTTACACACTAGAGTTGGAAGGCAAGTGGCTTTGTAAGGGGATTATGCATGCTTAATCCTCTTTAGCTATGATAAAGTTCTCTGCTTCCTAGTGAGGTTATTTAACCCTCTTCTAACAGCTGAAGGAAGCTGGAGAAGATGAGTTACAGCTTGGGAGAGTTGAAAGCAGAAAGAAAGAAATGTTTGTTTCTTACCTTTTGCCATGCTGAATATTGCTTATCACACTAGTAGCCTCAAATTTAGCAGGTCCTGCAAGAAAGCAGGTGAATGTCAATCCAGCATGGAACCCTTCCTTATGCTGTAATGGGCTCAGAGTATCAGCAGCATCCTAAAAGCACACCATCGGGAAGAGGGGTGACATGTAATTCCCAACTCATCAGGTGGAATTTTCCACCTGATTATTGCTGAAGTACTGTATTCCTGCATCTAAAAAACAGCATCATGCTGTGAGACCAATGGGGAAAAGAGATGGATGCCTCAAATTAATGGAGCAGCAGGAGCATGTGCCTGGACTCATCCCTTGAAATTTGGGTGCTTTCAGGAGGTGATGCAACGTGAAGGCTGGTGTAGCTACACGCCTGCTGTCAGCAGTGAATGCTCCTTTGGAGCTCAGCTGCAACTCCAGAGAATGATTAAACCATCTACAAACCTCTCTTGCTCTTTGAAGGTGCCTATAGCATATTCTTGACTGGCAAGGAAGCCTATGGAGAAGAGGCTGACTGTGGCATGAGGGAAAGTGACATGGCTGCTGAGGGAGAAGAGGGAAAAGTCATCGAACAGAGGCTGATCCAGACTGTCACCAGGACACATCTGTCACCCACTCAAAGCTGAAGCCTTGTGGGACCATATTAGGTGGAAGGATAGAGATGAGCCAGGAACCCAGCTCAGAAATAAAGGCTTTATTTTAGTTCCTTTTTCTTTTCACTTTAAAATGGCTGTTATCCTCTTATCAAGTTCAAAAAGTAATTAGTCCTTAATAAAAGATCTCTGATGCGTCAAGGCAGAAGAGCATGGCTGGTGGAAACAAACACCATCAGAAATTGAAACTTTTTAACCTGGTACAAAGACACTTGGGTCAGCATCTCTTTAATTCTTGCTGCAACAAAACAGGGAAAACACCCTGATGCAAAGATCAGCTCACTCAGTAATTACAAGAAATACAAAACCAAAACCAAGAGGGCCTTAAGGTCCTGGTGTTAGTGGCAGGCCTTTACCAAATCATCCACTTCTACAAATTACAGTGTCTTCATGCAGGAAGGCATTGCATGCCTGGGCAAAAAACCCACAGCAAACAGGTTTCTTTGGAGTTGTCCATCCAAGAACTGTACACAGCCCTGCAGGTGCAGGGGTGTCACCAGAGCAGAGGAGAGGGGCAGAATCCCCTCCCTGGCCCTGCTGCCCACACTGCTTTGGATGCAGCCCAGGACACATTTGGCTTTCTGTGCTGTGAGCACACATGTCCAGGTTCCTCCACCAGAAACCCCAAGTCCTCCACCACAGGGCTGCTCTCAATGAGTTCTCGCAGTTTGTATGCAAGATCTTCTACTTTGCTCTATGTGTGTTGATCCATCTTTAGCAAACCCTAATTTTACATCAACAGCCAAGGTATTGGTCCGAAAGCTCACTGGAAATGGTAGGTAAATTGAAGTAAGCCACTGAAACAAATGAAATGAAGATCAGAATATAAGAATGGAGGGGGTATCACCTTGCTCCTGTTCCATCTTACATTCTATTTTCATTTTTAAGGACTAAGAGATGTGGATAACATTCTTGGATTTACTACACAAGCCGCTTTTTAGGAAGTCCCATGGTAATTTTCAGGTAACAGCATGGAACCCAAAGATCTGGGATTTTACTCTTCTCTTTGTCTTCAGCTTCCTGAGGAAATGTAGACAAGCGACTTACCCTTTGTCCCCATTTCTATTCTTTAACATGAACTTACTAGCCACTCCCCCCAAGTTTGCAATGACGTATGCATTGTTCCAAAGGAACTTCTTCAGCATGGAAGTGGCACAAGAAAAAAGCTCTATAGCATGAAAGATCATTACTGGTAATCATGTTACCATCCCTGTGAGAAGCACTGAGACTGAATGAGCATCGTGTGCTGCCGAAACCCGCAGTCACCAAGTGGAACATTTCACCCTGAGAGATATTTTGGGATGTTTAGAGAACATGTCACCAGGAAATTGCAATTCAGCTCTATCTGGTTTCTCCACCCCAACCTCTGTCCTGTATTCCAGATGCATTTTAAATGTGGGCAAATGGAATGTATAGATGTGGATTTGGGAGCCAAATATGGCAAAGTCAGCAAAACGGCAGAAATAATATTATTTAAAAAGTTATAAGCATCATTTTGCATCACCTACAACCCTTACAGCACATAAATAAGAAAAAACACAACTCTAAATGTCTCAGCTAATGTAATAAAAGGTCTTGATTTTCTTCCAGGTTATTTATTTGATTAATGGAAAAATATGACTCTTAGTGATATTTTTCACTGTATTCTTTTTCCTCTCCATCAAGTACTGAAGTCAGGCTACAACAAAAACCAATACAGGCTTACCTATATTAGTACAGGCTCACCCTATGCAGAATCAGATTGAGAAGAGCAAGGACATTGTTTCCTCCTGCAAGGAATGACAGCTGCAATTTCTTCTTTCAGCTGACCATATAAAAGTTAAATCTTTTTTTTTCCCCAATAGCCATCTTAGTGTTAATAGAAAGAAGTTGAATAATTGGTACAAGCTGGATGCCTTGCTGAGGTTTGTGACCAGAAGGATTTTCCAAATCTTTAGAAAAAAATGACACTTAAAGGAGAAATGGGAATTCTTTGCAGATGGTATGAAGTTCTGAATGCTTGCTGATAAATATTCTGAGTCATCCAAAACTCTGAGCCACATGAACTCATGAAGCAATAATAATCTGCACCCTGTTGGAGCAGGCTTCCCTGTCCAAAAGGACTGGCAAGGATGAGGGACAGGCTCATCTGAGCAAGGACATAAACTCACAACTTCATGGCTACAGCCACAAACTCAAGGGAATGGGCAGCACTGGAGATCATGCCCTGGTTCAGCTGAGCTCCTGGGAGTAAAAACCAAACCACCTTTTCAAACAGCAGTCATCCTATCCCTCCCAGTGCCCTACACAACAGCCAGTGGGAATAGGAGGAAAGCCATAAGAACCCTGCCCAGAGCTGCATCCCAAAGATCCTCGGGAGAAAGTAGTGCTCCCTTCAAATCAGGAAGGTACTTAGACAAGAAATTGGTAGTCTGTGTATGGTGGAAACCAGAACAGAGGTCTATTCTCTTGCAAAGACTAGAGCTATCATTTAACGCTTTAAATAAAAGTCTTCTCAAAGCTACTCATTTGATTTTATTTTGCTTTGGTTATTCTGTAGCAAGTTTGACAACACAGGCACTTTGCAGGACTCTGTGCACGGCACTTGTAATTAAAGTCAAGAGGAGTTATGAAATCTTTAAAACCAAGCCTGGGTGGCTAAAGCCAGTAGCCCAAAATTAGAAGCAACATCTGAAAATCCAGGTCACATTCTTTGTGTGTTGGTGTTAGAGCATCACCTAGGGGCTGCCACTGAGATTAATGCCTAGTCCTCCTGGACCTTCCAGGGGTACAGACAGACTTGGATGCTTCCAAATGCTCAGGTGTGCTGTGGTCATTGTCACAGAGACTGTACTGAACCAGGCTCTGAGCATTCTGATGAGAAAGTTCATATGGATGATTTATATGTACATATACAAATGCTCACAACAATTTTATGCCTTTTTTTTTTTTTTTTGAGCAAGAACCACTAAAATACTGAACTAGAGGGCACAGCAGTTGTAGAACATACTTTGGATCACAGCCACAGGAATGCTGCTGCTGTAAATTCCCCTACTCTAAAAACATTAAATAAGCCATCCAGTTATTTCATGATCATCTGAAAACTGAGATCCTCAAAAACGATGAAAATTGAACCCATGTGTATCCTTAGTAGAGTCTGGCACTCACATTGTTGCTGATTATAGGAATTCAATGTTTATAATTTACATTCTTTCCCACACTTGCTTTTTTTCTGCATTGAAGTAAAAACTCACTTGGTCTTACCATAATATAATTTAGACTGTTGAGGGCAAGACTGCTCCTTTGTGAGAAAAACAAAATCCAAGTATGAGAGACCAATTCTTGACTTTCACTGAGAAATGATGGAAACAGAAGAAGATACAGTTCAAATTAAAGACACAGGAAGGAGCTGGAAATAAGAATTAACACCCCAAACTTCCACAGTTCTTTGAAATAATCATGACTTGGACTCGGAATATGAAGGAATTTGATAAATTTTGCTGAGCAGCTGTCCAAAGTGAACAGACAGGCCACAAACATGAAACAGAAGACTTGTGCAGGGTCTACTCTTTGTGATGTTCTTCAGATGGACAGCGTAATTGCAAAAAAAGCAGATTTAGAATCATCCAGAAACAAACAAACCAGCCAACCAACCAACAGTACTTTCTCCGAACCCAAACTGGGTTCCTAGAGCCATCCTTCTGGTTTATGCATACAGCTCTGGCACACAGACAGGTTACTGGCTTCATTGGTAAAATATAAAATGTGAGCAGGCCTGAAAGCCTACTTATTATCTTCACACTGCCAATGGTAAGCCCTCTGTCCCCAGTTGTGCTGACACATCCGAAAGGTGCATCACTTATCTAAAAAAAGCTGGAAGTAGCAGAGCCTGACTGTCAGCTGGCCTCAAGGGGGGTTCACACAAAGGAAAGCAGCACAGGGGAAGGCACCCCTTCCTGCAGCCACAGCACTGCCACATGAGTGAGCAGGCATAAAGGTAACAGACCATGTACTCTGCAGGGCATAAGGCAGGAGTCTGGTTGTCCTCTGGTTGTATTTTCAGCCCACTGTATGAAGAGCTTATGGTTTTCTAGTCCTGCTTTCTTTGAGTAATATGTAAGTGCCCAGTTCCTGACCGGCCATGCTAAAGCAAAAGTGAGTAACATGGGCAGGGTGTTTGTCCAAAACACATTTCCACTCAACTGGGAAACTGCATCTTTAATTTTTTTAATTAGGATCAGGGCCTCTCATGGCTTGGCTCCAGAGAACAAAACTGTGGTGTGGGTAAGAAGGCAGATCACACCCGGAGAAAAAGGGAGCCAGAGTACTGCAGGAGGTATTTTGAGCATACAAGAAGTAAAATCAGCTCAGAAACCTCTGGTTAAACCTAATTGTTCCTTAGAGTGCTCCAGCATATACCAGAGGGAACAGCTGGCTCAGGAGAGTAGTGCTTAGGCCCATGCATACATTAACAGGACATAGCTGAATGGGAGCTTCCAGACACTAAATTAGGCACACCAACACCTATTTCAGTCATGAAGCCAGCTTTTGGCTCCAGCTTCTAGTCTGGGCCAAATCATATGATCTTCATGGTGTGCAAGTTGTGCCACAGGGTGACTGAGCACAAATGAAGCCACTGGGCCCATCTGACACTGCTGATTAAGCTCCACCCTCAACACCAACTACCAAGACCTAAAACAAAGATTGATTGTTCAAATGTAGTAGAGCTCCATGCTTACAAAGGAGCATGCTTTTGAAGTGTTCCTTCTTAAACAAAGTTTCTTCCACTGCTCCATTTTTTTCCCCAGTATTTTTGATGCTTTAATAAAGAATGAAAAGATAAACACCCTCCCCTTCTGTAATGTAGTAAGCAGTGTTCTGAGAGAGGTGGCTCCTATAAATTTTTTAATCAAGTATTTTCCCACCCTTCAGAAGAGGTTTACAAATTGAACACTTTTAGGTGTTCCTCCCAGACTATGAACAAGCATAAGTCCTTAAGTTAAGCTATCCCTAACTTTACTACAACCTCAGAATGTATGGCCTCTCTGTAAACCAGAATTCACAAAGGTAAGTTATGTTTGAAGGGAAGTCCTTCCAGCAAATCAGGAAGTCCCAGTACTCAGTGTCTGTAAAGAGAAGGAACTGAAGAAGAAAAGGAAAGCTATGCTGCTTTACAAACTACACATTTGGCTCTGAAGAGCAATCAACAGCTCACAACAGGTTTTAGGTACAACAGAACTGGAAACTGCTGTTGTGGGAACTGTCAGCAGTGGAAGCCAAAGCAAAGTGTTTTGGACACTCAGTGGCACCTTTATACTGGATGTTTACTTGATGACACCCTGTCCTACAGTCCTTGTACAGGAGGCTTGGTTTCTTTCTTGAAGGTCTGTCATGAGACCATCTTGCAACTCAGCTCTCCCATCCAACAATAAATAAAACCCAAAAAGAACAAGTAAGACAAGAATCCTGTCTAGTGTTCAAATCCTGTACACTAGAAAAACTTCAGAAGGGATGATGTAACTGTTCTTGTTATCAGACCTGCTGCTCCAAAATAATAAATTACAGCAAAACCTGAGAGTGCACTGTAGGCTACTCAGGAACTACTGCATTTGTCAAAATTCATTTACTTAGAATAAAACATAATAGCTTCTAAAGGCAGTATGTAGTAATTTCCTCCTTACAGGTAGAGACAAACACACATACTGGTGACATGGGTTGATTTACTCAATCATTGCAAAATACAATACTTTGCAATCAATACAGAGCAATTCTATTCGAAAATTATTAAATATATGGTAACATCTGTGTCCTCTTGTGATAACAAAGTAAAAAGAAATTAAAGTTTTAACAGGTGGAACATTAAGTGATGACCTTCACAGAAGAGTAACAAAAGAATTGGTCAAAACCACGCTAAAAATATTTAATTAGGTGTGGTGTATGATCTCTGCAGCAACCTTAATACTGGAATTCAGTACTCAACACAAGCTCTGTTTCATTGTATACCTCTATTTTAAAACTCTCAATTTTTATTTAATGTACTATTTAAAGTTCTTGCCACTACCCTCTGCTTACACCACGCTGCCTCAAATTAGCCTCCCTTCAATGACTGACACATTGATGGACAGCCTCTGGAGGGCCAATTCCAATCTCTCCATAGCAGCACTATGGGAGATCACTGGAGGACAGAGAAAGGAAAGAACATCAGAAGCAGGGAAGTAGGAATGAGAGGCTGTGACAGAACAAGCAGTTGAAAGCAGGACAGCACATCCATGGCTGTTACAGAGCACTGTTCAAGCAGCAGAACTCACACATGGATGCTTGTTGCTAAACAGCTCAGTGATTTGTTACACACATCCAGAATTCAGCCACAGCATAGCAGCTGATAAAACTGAGATCACTAATTTTACAGGAGTGATCAAAAGCACATTTCCAATGCCTACCAGTGCAATGCCCACATCCAAAGTGATGGGCTGAAAATACAGTTGTCAGTCAGTGGAGGACTTGTGAGAACACATGTGAATTCCAGCCAGAACTGCTGACAGAGGAGACAATGTGCCATTTACCAAGCAGCACTTGAGTAGTTTACTTAAGTTTCCCTTCTCCCTAGCCATCTCTTAAAATAAAGGAAAAAACCCCAACAAACCCAAGCAAAAAAAAAAAAAAAAA
>VXBQ01003974.1:600853-628971 GCA_013400175.1 Phainopepla nitens
AAACTCCCAAAACAAACAACAAAAAAAATCCCAAATCAACACCCTCCCAAACCCCCCAAACTTTACACCACACAACAACCAAAAAAACCAACCAAACACAAAAATTTAAAGTAAAAAGACTTAATTGGAAATAATTTAAATGTGTTGTCAAACAACATTTCTTCAAGGCCAAGCTGTTGCAGTATACAGAAGTCAGCTTCCAACAAGATGACACTTCAATATTTCTCTTTCCAATATTTTTAGGGTGCAGTTCAGCAATGTGAGCACCAGGTCTGCATTTACAAAATGTGTGCTTCTCCCCATAGGCAGGTAGATGTTGCACTTCAGCATCTGTTTACACACGGAAGTTTTGTATACATAGTTGGTGTGTGTACCCCTTGCAAGTACAAAATAAGCTCTCACACTGGAAAATCACAGTACTTAAAATACCTAAACCATTAGATTTCAAATCTCTTGCTTTGGTATTGAATCAATAGAAAATTTACAGTGTCATTCTTCAGTCTTACACAGACTGAGTTTTTAACCAAGGAAATAAAAGAAGTAACAAGTCTCAGTATCCACAGAAACCTACAAATACATTCATCAATATGTAGTACATTACAAATACAAAGGCAATATATGGAATTGCTATAGTATGAATGAAAACCAAGTAGTTGTAGGAGAGCTTGAATGTCTTCCTAACATATTTTTTCAGGTAACATTAAATGTCACTGCAGCAATGACGATATAGCAGCTTCTACTACATTACTTTCCAAGTTGTACACTCCATGTTTGATTGAAAAGCAGGGTAGGAAATTAAAGGCCTCTGAGGAGCTCAGCAGCAACACTTAAGTGCATTGAAAACACTGATAATCTGTGGCACATAGGAATTGATGGATTACACAGGATACTTTCTTCTATTTACAGTATCATACACTTGTATAAAGTCTCTGCTGCATTTTTTTCTTTAGTACCTAGCCTGTGGCAAATCACAGTAACATTAGTCAAAGAAAAAAGAAATCCCATTTTCTCATAAAGACTAAGGAACTAATGGGTATTACTTATCCTTGCTTAAGCCACCTACCCCTCTGAATGCCTTGAATCCCAAAATTTAATTGGCACTACAACATTTTGATAACTTAATACAGAAACTCATTGCTCATGATTGCTTACCTCTTGACTTAATCATTACATTCACTGCTAGAGAATTACCCACTTTGCTAGATGTCACAATTAATACATTAAAAAAATGCAAAAGAACACCCAGACAAAAAGTACATCACCCCCTCTCAAAAAAACAAAACAAAACAAAAAACCTGCAAGAAAGAGCAACTTTGTTGTTGAGTATTTGATGAATGATAGGAAACACCAAAGCAATGGGGTCCCTCACAGTGAAATCATGCTGCCTCTCAGACACCAAAGACTACAGCAAGTCTTCACAAATAATTATGCTTATGGAAATAGGAAGCAACTCAGCTTCAGCAAAAAACTGCCTTATCACCAAGCTCAGTAGGGCATCTGAGCCTTCAAAGCAGTTTCTGATATCAGTCTGAAGACAACAGTATTTCTGGGTCCAGCTAGGATGGAAGTAAATAGAAGGAAGTAGGAAGAAACATTGTACACAATGTGGCACAGATAAAAAAAGACAAATTTACACTTGAAAAATGCAAAACATACTACAATAGAGGAGGAAAAACAATGAAATAACATGACCTTTGTCACTGAGGACAGGAGGCACAGCCCTCTACTATGAAGCAGATTTTTATATATGTGTTTTAAAAACTTTAAAAAACTGAGTATGTATGACTCAAGCAGGAGGATGATGTAGAACAAAAAAACCTGTGTTTGAAGATCAATTTCACATCCTTTACATGTAACCTGGACCCATTTCCTTCCTGGTAAGAACCTGACATAAGGCCTAAAGAGCTTTTAAATAAAAGCAAGCAATAGAAGTTTTAAAGTACTTATTAACAGTTGCATGGGAAAGTTTTGTTGTGAGAAAGAAGGGCAGAGTTGCTTTTAGTCAAGGGTTGCACACTCTTCTAGAAAACAACACAATAACCAAACAAAAAAAATTCCAATCAACTATGCCAACTGACTATCAGTTTACTAACCTTTGGGTTTCAAGTCTTCAACTAAGATATTAGAAATGAACTTACAACACCTGAACACGAAACAGGGAGCACCTGCTACCATAAAACCACACTTTTTTCCAGTATACCCTTCATGAGCTTTTGGTGCCACATGCTGAAGAAACTAGATTTACAAGAGTGAATGGCAAGTGTCATCAGGCAAGGATCTATGCTACACTGGTGCCTCCATCTTCATCATCCTTCTCTTCAACACCTCCTTTTTTAAACTTTAAATTAAAAACTGATCTTCCATTTGGTAATTCAGGGCCAAGTTTGATCTTCTTTGTCCCTTCTGGTCACACTGTAGGCTGTCTTTAGATACCATTCTTATTTCTTGCCAATTCCATTTGATACTTTTGATTTGGAGTGTCGGTTCCTCCTTCTAGATGAATGGCTTTCACTATTGACTGAAGGTTTTGGTGGACTATTGTCAGCACCTGCTGAGAAAGAAACATTTAATTAATATAGTTGATATTGTCAAGCTCCTATCCAAAAGGCAGTAAGGCTTTTTAGAGCTACAGTGTGTACAGTATGGATTATTTCATGCTAATACAAACTGGTTGATATTTGCACTCCATCTAGTGGCAATTCTTAAGACTCCTGTAAAATTCTTTTCCCCCCCTCCAAAAAAATCAGAACTTTGCTACAGCAGAGTACAGTGGTGAAACATCTTCCATTTTAAATCACATCAATAATTAAACATCCCCATTTTTCTTAGTATAAGAACTACTATCAGAAATTAAGAATTATGTAAGCAAGTCTTTTACGGATCTTTAATGAGCACACTTCTAGATTTCAGTCTTTCAAATGACAGAACATGTTTTATTCTGAGAAAAAATGGGAGGCAGTGGGCACCAAAACAAGAAATCAAGAACAAAATGTGAAAGAAGCTGAAGCCTGTAATTAATGAAGTAATGGGAAGTTACAGAGAAAGGTTGTTCTTTTTTGTCAAATTTCTCCAGCATGCATAAATGGGAAAAACATCCAGAAAAATCATGTATGAAATATAAAGAAGATCTGCTGTAGGTGTTTTTCAAGCATATGATACATAAAAAATATTTTTAATTTTACAAACACCTGGAACATAAACTCTGACAGGTAACTTCCAGGTGTGAATTTTTGATATTTGGCCAATAAGCAAGACCACACCAAAAAGCCAATGGAGGAGGCAGATAACTGACCTCTAGTGTAGGGAAAAGAAGTCAGAAAGAAGCTGTCATTGCTTAGTACAGAGAAAGCTGCTTATGACCACCAGCACTGAACTGACAAGCCAAGTGTCAGTAAGAACACAAGCTCCAGGGCACACTGCTGACTTGTTTCTTAACAAGCAGAAATAAAAGTACAGCAAATCAAACACGCAATGTTCAGAGAGAAAACCTGTCCACAACAGTTATGAAATGCATAATGCCCTACACCTACAATAATGGTAGAAAAAATCAGTTGACACATTAAAAAATAAATACCTTCCCAAGAATCATAATTTAAAAGGGAATAAAGAAAAATAGGTTTGCAGATGATTTATCTGCATTGGTCCTGTAGGGATGTTAAAAAAAAGTCCAGCTGAAACTAGGTGAGTTTCTCAAACCTCGTTTTCTAGTGCTGAGCCTTAATGATACAATTTCAGGAATACAGCTACAGAAGTACCAATACCTCTGCTGAATTTAGAATGAAGCCAGGAAGCATCTGGACTGTATGGACTGTCTTCACTTTCTGATAAGGTCTGCAAAAACAAGGACACATGTCATTGGGATATTGGTGGTTCTTGTTGTCAGTACTCCTCCCATTTGCAACTGGACTTATAAACCATGGCAGAAGTCCTCATAAAATATTCAGACAGTACTTTGGACTTTTCCCTTCCTAGTTAGAAGGCACCACATAGATGATACTGCAAGAACTCACCACTTGCCATGTGATCTGTTGTGTAACCAAGTATTCTTAATATTCCCCTAGCATTCCACCTGTACAATGGGAACATTAGCTAACTATTCATCCTTGAACGCTTTGCTAAAATTACGGCCTCATTTTGAGTAACTAAGAGGACAGCATTCTTTAGAAACCACAGTGTAATTTGGGATCTGTCCAAGGCCTGCTGAATTCAGAGTTCTTTCTACTGACTTCAGCTGCACTCTAGACCATCCCCCCCTTCTCCCCATTTATGCTAACTCTGGTAAAGAATTCCAATATCTAGGAGCTTTGGAGTATTAACTCTGGAATAAAAAAAACCAAAGAACCAGACTTCTTTTATATAAGTACCTTTTCTCGGTGGCCGTAGTATTCTGCATACCAAACCATACCATACAAACACAGGAAAGTTGTAAAGGCCTACACGAGGGAGGAGAAGAAAAAGAACAACAACAACAATAAAAAATTATCTGTAAAACTTGGTCCAAATTCCTTGCTGATTCAAGGTCTCAGAGTCCCTGGAGATACCACATTTAGATTTCCATGCTTTGTTTCTCCCTCCATCTTTTGTCAGGATGAGTAAGACTTGTGCATCAACTTTAAATTACACCCAGAGCCTGCCACAATGGGGTATGCAGAACAATTCTCAATGGGAGCAGGAAAATACATCCAGATCATCCACAGGAAACACTGCCAGCAGGATTTCTGTCCACACTCTGTACAGTCATCACACAAAGGCAGTTGGTAGGCACTTGTAGGTATTTTATCAGGAACTACTAGGCTGGAAGAAAACCAAATTTTCCTTCTCCCTGCCCCATGCTTCAGGCTAGCTTACATACTTGGTTTCGTGGTCCTCTGATCTGAGAAGCAATTCAATACTTTTCTCCTCTGAAGTATCAGGAAAAAAAATCATCATGCTAAATAAGAGAACAATAAATTCTGACTCCCCATCACCTGTTCAAACTGTATTCCCAATTAGAAGGGAGAAGTATTTATCTGTCAGCCCATTATAAATGCCTTATTTTTCACCTACCACGTGTTTGGCATCAGAGTTACAAGTCTGGCAAGACAAATGTCCATTTGCTGTTATAAAATGGGCATGTCATGCTGCATTTGCAGTAATCACACTGAAGTACAGAAAGTTACAACCTCAGTGAGAATGATTTGCTTGATAAATGAGGGTTGTTTATGTAGTTGTAAGACTTCAGTGTGGCACAACACGCATTGCTTATTAACATTGCCCATTAACTCCTGTTCACTTCCAGCAGGCACTACAGCAAGCTCCCCCAAAGCTAGGCTCAATCAAACTGGCATCATCTCTCATAAAGATAAAGCATCCTATAACTACTGTTTGTTTCATTGTTAAGTACCAGTAATCTGCCACATCAAGAAAGGAGAAAAGAAGTTATTCTAGTCCCTTCAAAGTGAGTTCTAAGCAATCTAGCATTTGCTTTTACTAGGACATGCATAAAGCTCTTTACCAGCATTGCTCCACAATGATCCCCTGCTGCCAATGTTCCAGAGAGGAAGCTATTTAGATGCTTTCGTCATGCTTTATGTTTCACAAGAGAAATCTCACTTACCACACAGAGAAGCCAAAACACAACATACAGTATTTGTGTTTTGGAAAATAGATCTTGTCCAAACTTTATGCACACAATAGCTTCGAGGAAGGCAATTACCCTGTGGGTAAATGAAAGCAGGGGGGAGTGATTAAAACCACTAAGGATTTAAGTCACATGTTCACAACTCAGACCCCAGACTGTCAACTCTAAACAAGCACTACCCTCTAGTGAGCACACACCTCCCTGACACCACCATTAACTGAAACTGACAAATGTCTTTTTCTTTCTATACTTTTCTCAGCATAAACAGCACATAAAAAGTGATTGACTGGCAGTTCAATGTTCCATGGGGCTCCAGGGAACAAGGAGTGTGTGCCAATAGCAGAGAATCTTCAATTGTGCCTACCCCTGTGCTTCAGCTCTCACCACAAATAAATTCCTTTTCCATGCTGAACACCCAACAGACTCCCTTGATGGATGAACTAGAACTGTGCTTTGTTTATTTCTCTGCTTAGATGTAAATGTACTACAATTCTAAATTGTCTAAATTGTTTAGTTTGTTTGCTTCACATGTATTTCCCATACATATGAGAAAATTCCCATGAAACAACATTTCAAAGATTCTCCAAGAATCCATGCATTTGCTCTGGTTTATCTGTAAACTCAGGTCCACACGACAACCTCACAGGATTTGGGGAGAAATGTGAGAGGAAAAAATGCAGTTTTTACTTTCCTCTCTGACATTAAAAAAAAAATCAAAAAAATGATCTCCGTCTCTCTCCCTGCTACCAGGTGTTTACATCATTTCAAGATTCAAAGCTATGAAGGCTTGTCCACCACTTGTTTATGAAATCAAAGTTTCTACTGTCTGCCATGGAAATAAATCTAGTTGGTATAGGTCCTGAAGAGACAATTACATATGTTTAACAATTAAAGTGTAGAAAAGCGACACTAAAAACCTGCAATCTGAAGCAAATAATGAAAAACACTATTAAAGTGTAATACTTAGCTTGTTCATTAGAGGCTTTAAGATTGTACATCTGAGCAATGCATGAAAACTCCTCCTCACCTATCTGCAGACACACTTAACATCAGGTCAAGTGTTTCAGTCTTCCAACCTTGACACTGTAGGACACATTCCCTACCAGCACTCTCCATAACCATTTCACAAAAATGGCACTACTGCCTTCCAGAGAAGACCCAGTTTCCCCCATGAAAGAGGAAGGAAAATGTGTTCTTGACTAAACCACTGGTATTGCAGACATGGTGCTGGTGCAAGTAATAAATCACAGCTTTCCCTGTACTATTTAATGTGATTTCTAGCACAATGAGTGGGGCCAAAACTTAAAACTATGGCAGTAACACCCAGCTGACCAATACACAAATCAATGAGATGCCTATTAGCAAAAAACTGAGAGTAGTATTACTCTCTTGAGTCACTATTTTTCTTTATTGGTTTTATATTATTCTTACTGATCCAGCTGCAGAGTAAAAAAATCATGAAACCAAACTACAGGAGTGGGAAGAGAAGGACCACGGCCAGGAAACGAGCATAGGGTTATGTATGATATACTCAAAGGTATAAACAAAAACAATAGACTATTTTCAATAAAGACTCAAAAAAAAAAAATATAGCTGTTTGCCCTGAATTTACACATGCTTTCTGTTATTCCTATCAAGAATACTTGGGTTAAACACATTTTACAATAGGACAGCTACTACACTTGATGAAGTGGTAAATCAAGAGAGAAAGATGCTAGCAGTGAAAGGTGTTAGTGTCCTACTGAAGGGTGATGAGAGTACTCCATAGAACTAAATACAGTAAGTTTTCATTCAAGCAAAATCCTAACAGATATTCCCTTCTGAAAGGCTTCATCTTAATGAAAATAGTGCAATTTCAGCAGGGCTGTTGCACTGGCCTTGTTCATGCTTTCCATCACTTACTGTACATCTATCAAGAGTGATGAAATAGTTATGTCACGTTGAAAAGAAACAGTTTCGTACTAATGAAAGGTACTAATTTTAATTACACCCATAGTTAGGCTGCTTAAAATTTCATTTGTGCCTTTAGAAATGTCTTGGTTACCAGAGATATGAATGTTCTATCTACTTCTTTTAATTGCTTCAGAAATTATATTCTAGATAGCAAAATTACTGAAAGATTTCTTCCTTTTCTGCAATCAACAGGAACTCTTAGTGATGCTCTGTTTTTTCTAGCAGATTACAGAAGTAAGCAGTAGGAAAGAACACTTATTCCATACACATTGCCCACTATTAGATCAGACTGTGGGTGAATGTTCTATTGCAGTTCTTGTTAAGCGATCCTACAGACACATCTGGGTATCTGTTTATTGACACATGTGACATTAATGTGTTCAGTGAGAGCTTTGGACCAAGGACGATGGGTTCTGTAATCCTTAAAAATTTTTCAGAAGCAACCATGCAAACTCTTAATTTACAGGTATCCTCTAAGAGAAAAAGAGATTGCAGCCAAGATGACCATGGCTCATAGTACACTCACAGAAATAGTGGATAACCATGGCTTGTTTCACTGTCCTCTGCTGTGATGCTGCTAACAGCAGCAATTCCCACCTTGGCAGCCAGGGAAACATTCCTCTCACAACCATCAAGCAAAGGCAAGCTGTAGAGGCAAAAGCTTTGTCCTTCTCACCTGACCGAGAATATGGGCAGAGAGGCCAGTGGTACTTTGAAGGAGCCTAGCTTTAGCCAGCAGTTCCTAGTTCTTCCATCATTTCCCTTGTTCTACCTCCTAATTCAGAATTTCCCTTTCCTCTGAACTTGCTAAACCAAAACAAGACAAGGACTGGCTCCCTGGGAACTGCCTGTTCCTGTGCTGGACCCACCCCTAACACCTGTCCAAGTGCTTCAGGAATGCAGCAAGAACACTTACCCGAACACCCAGCACTGAGTTCCCACCCTCTTGCACTGTGTGTCTGTGAGGTAAGCATAGTATTGCCTGAGAAGGGAAGCAAGAAAATTCTCCAGTGAGGCAGAAAGTCCCCAGAATATTTACATTTAGCAAAAAACTTTGTGTTACAGATGTATCTATGGTGAAAATGAAGTGCTGATGGTTAAATTCACATGCAATCATTCTGGATGTCTACCAGATGGCTTCAGTTCCAGTAGGACAGATTATCACATATATCAAATAGCTTGAGACAACACAGAAAACAATCCTGAGAGCAAGGACTGGGAATGTACCCAAACTAGTAGGCTAGCAACATTTGTCTCCTGCCTCCCCACTGAGTGTCCAATTCTTATAGGCAAACTGCAACAGTTTTAAAAGAATTAGAGAATCTTTCATTTTTTTTCCCACAGTTTGTCTTTTATTTATTAACAACTGCATTTTCTTGAGAAGTGTGGGTTTGAGTCTTGAAAGAATATGGTAATTCCATATCCTGTTTGAATGGTGTAGCCACTGGCATATTTTCCTCTCAAGAACAGTAGAATTTTTCACTACTTTAAAAACAGTATGGAGACCATTCTCCTCTGCTCTCTATGCTCCAGAAACTTAAGAGTTTAGAGAGGAGAATTCCAAAGAAGTGGATTCAAAGTTCCTGTTCTCAGTTTCTGACCTCAACTGACAGATAGGGAAGACAAGTGTTATTACTCCAACAATACAAGGACTGCTAAAGAATGAAGACTTCTACAGGTGTTTTAGTGCAACAAAGAAAAAAAACCCCTTTATAAATTCACCTATACAAGAGCTCACAGGATGTTTAGTGTGATTTAATTAATAGCGTGAAATCTCTGCACATAAGACAGTATTTGAGGCATAAATCAATTCATGGCTGCCATTTAACTGTCTAAGGTAACATCACTTTGGACATGAACAGGGGATTCTCTGCTTCTAATTTCAGATCTGTGTGCATTCTGTCTACCTCCAGCTAGGTAATGGGAAAAAAGAAAATTAAGGGACCTTGCTAACAAGGTAAAATGGCATGCGTTACCAAAAGTAAATTCATGTTCCTACACAGCTGTTGATGCTGCAAATATACTGTTCTGTTCTCACAGAGATCACAATAAGGAGCTGTTAGGAAAACCAACAGCTCTATTTTTCCTCATCTACACTTTTGGGAGCACCCGGTTCATTAACTTGAATACTTTCACATGCAGTCCTCAAGGATAACATATGCAGCTAACTCACAAAAAATGGAGATGCTACACAAACAGGAGAAGGAACAGACTGGCTCTGCATCCCTATGGCAACACAGTTGTTTATGAACATTTTACCTCATTAGTTTATTTGTCAGGAAATACATTTTATTGACAAGAGATCATTGCTTTGCATTTCATGTGAAAATGTGAAATACGTTTTGTGAAATGTGCCATACTTATACACAAATTGTATGTAGTTCTTGAATGCCTAGAAGTTAAGTTACTTTAAACTGAAAAAAAAAAAAAAAACCACCAAAGCAAAAAAATTACCTTACAGTGGGTGCTGTAATGATTCCAATGAAGAGAATTCTCCCCCAGCTTAAAGGGTGGCTTGCTTGGAACACAAAGATATGTTTCAAAAAGAATGTGTTCAACTCAGTTAGCTAGATTAAAAAAAAAGCTAGTTAATAGTGTTCAACATATATAATTCCTAATGAGTTAGTACAGAAAATGTGCAAAGATTAATATGGAAACTGAAACACAGGAAGAAATCTATGTTTTACTATAGCCCTGCTGGTAAGATTGACCATTGAAAGAGGAATTCCTGCTCTGTCTTTTGCTGGGACAAACAAGTAATATACTAGTAAAACAAAGAATTCTCCCCTAGAAACCTCTATGAAAGTATTTGCTCTCTTTCCCAAAACTCATTAAGGGACCAGAAACTAATTCACACAGTAGAGGTCTTCTGATAACTTGCATGTACTAAATCAGGTACAAATGACCAAGGCAATTTTGGGAGAGAAGCAGAAGAGATCATATATTAAAAAGAACCAAACAAACTGCAAACAACTATATCAAATATTTATGGCTTTACTTAAAACACAAAATTAAGACATTTTTTAAAAATTCACGAAAGTTTTAGCTTTAAGTTTTTAAAGTATTTGTGACCCATTATAGAGTCTTGCTAGATCAATGACAGTATTCTGAGTATCACTAATTCATTCAACAGTCAATGGGAAAGGAAAAAATCCAAAAAAAGCAAAGCAAAACAAACAAACAAACACCCCCCCTTCACACCACAAACCAAACAAACAGCCCCCTGCCACATCAACACAACAAAACCAAAAATTCCACCACCCAAACCCCACTGTCTAGCTGTTTTTAAATCTGTGTGAACTGCAAAAAAGCCAATATAGCAAACTGGAACATTTGGCTTTTTCCACAGATTCTGTAATTACACCCCCGAACGACCACGTAACTCCCGTGAAAGTGCCCTGTCCAATTCTGCATGATCGATTCATTTAACTGTGTATTTCAATAACAGACACACACTCCATCAGAATATTTTTTAGTTCAACCTAGCCAACAAGTACCTGAGCTGATGGCAGCTTTGCTTTCACAGAACTTATTTCTTACCTGCCAAATAATCATGAAAAGGTAGACTCCAGCCACTCTCTGGAACGAAGACTTTGGGTCAAACCAGCGGACATAGGTCCAGCTGGCCGGGGTGAACTGTAAGACAGCTCTTTTGATTTTCCCTGTGGTTGTGTGAATGTCCCTGGAAAAAAAATAATGGCTGGAGTAAATACAAGGAATATGCCACAAGGAAAAAAAACAAAAGAGCAACAGCCCTGTTATTGATGTTTCTGAGGAACGATCACATTTTTTTGACCAACAGCAGAGATCTTCTCAGACACAACTATGTACCAGGCAAGGGGGAACTCAGAAAAATAATCTATTAAGCATTTCAGTCAAGGTGCATATTCTGCTATAAAAGTCCACCTTTCTCTATCCTCAGTCAATACATACAGTAAATAACTACAAAATACATTTACCATTCTCTTCACAAAGAAACAAGGACAGCAATTCTGCAACTTCTTTGTTAAATCTAGAGGTTATTTCCTCCTAGTCTATGTTGCTACTGCTCTTACCCCAAACACTCCTTGTTCTAGAGCTCACTGACATAAATCTTCCAAGAATCTCTCAGATTCATTATTCCTTATTTGTATAAGGGGCTGGCTGCACAGGTTTAATACTACTATACCTCCAGCACACATAAACCCTGCTGTTCTGATATCAGATGCATGTTGACCTCCTGAAGAGGTGTGATAGCACTGTTAAAAGCTAGGAAGCATTTAAATTCCGTTTTGAAAAAGGATTTTAATGCAGGCTCATCTGACATGTATTACTGATTCTTCCTTTTGATAATATTAATTCAAATGAGCAACACCATCCAGAGGACACAGAATCTAAGAAAAACTCAGAGCTTCCCCTTCTGAAGGAAGACTAGCAGGACTAGAAGCCAGTTTTCACCCTGTTATTTCTCTGGCCCTTCTGGACAAAAAAAACCCCAAAAAAACCAAAAACAAAACAAAACAAAAAAAATCCCCAAAAAATACCCCTCATATTTCCAATATTTGTGTTCTTCTAGGCTGGAGAGACCTTAGGTTAGGGATTATCTTCTAAACTTTAAGATCTGTATTTATTAAATAAAAAAAAGAAGAAAAATAAATTAAAAGGACACAAGCAAATGCTTCTTATTTTTGCAGCACCTTCATGTAAAAGGTCAGAAAAATCTACTCATGCATTTAAAAGAACATGAGGGAAAATTATTCCACAAAAACAGTAAAGACTAGTTGTGCCACAGATAGTCTGCTGTTTAAACTCAGTGAATTCTCTAAAAACAGAAGGACCATCAACTCTGACAGAAATGTAGGGAAACTGAATTCAGACTAAAGGCTGGATGGTTCCTAGAGTAATTAACAAATCTGTGAGTGAAAAAAGAAAGCAGTACAGAAATTCACACAAGGTACAAAATTTGGAAATCAAGATCTGAGTTCCTTTTCCATCTCTCAAGGCAGTTCACTGCACCTGACCCTGTTTGACCTACACCACTGGTAATGTGCAGATAACCATGCTTGCTGCCCTAGCAGGGAAGGAGGCAGGAGAGGGGCAAAAAGCTGTGGAAGAAACCACACCTGGACAGCTCGGAACTGACACATACTAGACCATAAACTGTTGCCCTTTTACACAACAAATGCCTCTTTATTTTACAATTACTCCATTTATTTTAGAAGGTCAGCCATGAGGTAAGGCAATTCACAGCACAGGTACAATCAGCCCCATGTCCTTACTACAATTACAACTGTGCTGACAGATTGCTACACTAATGCATCACACCAAGGTGAGCCCAAATTTAGTTAAAAAATGTATGATGAGAAAACCATCACAATTTGTTTTGCTCCCTGACCTCCCCCAAGTTTTATGTACACAAAATAAACTGAAAATGCAAATAGCTTTACTATTTTGTATTGTCCATTGGCATCAATGCTGGCGACTTAAAATTGCAAAGGAAAATCATTTATACAGTCATATTTACAAACATATGCTGTACAGGAACATTACTATGACATACAGTAACATTACTATGACATTGCTATTTAACATAACATTTAAAATAAAATTACAGCACTGTTAGCATAGGCAGATTCCATGCTATTTTTATACATGCAAAACAATGTTTATCAAGCTTTAATTTAGACCTACTTGAAGCTTGCCCAGTGATAGGTCCTCATCTCCAAGAAACGACAAACTACCATGCCCAACCAGATGCCACCCCCGTTACAAAGCAGGATGTCCAAAATGACTTGATCCCACCAGCATTCAGCAAAATTAGGCAGAAGGTGCATGAAGAAGAGCTATAGAATACAGCAAAAAGATTCTGGGTGAGGAACAGCACAGAATTAATATAAATTCACTTTTAAAGCACATAGTCAAAAATCAGCTTTTCAGTACACGGCATACTTCAAGGGCATGAGCCACAGCCACTGAAATTTGATGGACATCCTTCCATTAACTTTAGAAGGCCTTGAACAGAACCACACAAGACATCAGAAGTTTCCTTCTCACTGTTTCCTGTTTAGGCTATGCTGTATATAAGGGTATCAGGCAGCTGTTGGCCTCTCAAAGATGAAGCATGATACATTAATAGAAATGTATGAAACAAGCAGAACTACTGTGTTTCTTAGATGAAATAAGGTGGTTTGTAGTTTTAAAAAATAAAACTAAGAGAATCTTTGTTTCATTTTTGCTAAATAGTTTTAAGTAGTATGTTTTCTAAGCCAGCAGCAAGATGCAGCAAGTGAAATGGATGCATTTGTAACAGCTGTCAGTACTAAAGCATGGTCGTGTTCAGGACATAAGACTTCTCTGTTTTAAAACCCTATTTTCAGGAATTTTAGTGACTGTAATATTAAGAGTTCAACAACATTTCAGCAAGCTTTGCTGCTATACTTGATACAGAACGGCTCAAGAAGTTAAGAGGACATTCCACTCTATTGATGCAGTGAGGGGAACAACTGGCCAGTTGTTAAGGCAAGATATAAACATTTTACCAAGAGCTAGAAACGGATTCACTGCCTCTCTTTCTCCTTTATTAAAAATAATTTTATTCTTTTGTTCTATGAGAAGAATCACTGCAATCCAAAAAAATAGACTGAAAAAATTACCTATGGACATGAAATCAAGACAGCCATGTGTTAAGCAATCCCTCTGCAATACTCAAGGAGATAATTAACAAAACACATAGCAAACTAAAGAATGTACCTCCAGAAAAACAGTACAATTCTTGCCAGTTAGTGTACATACACTGTGGCTGTGGAAGATTATTAATATGATTATGTAATAAAGTATCTTTTGTTAAGAGGTTTAAGCATACAGTACTGAAAAAAATCAAATTTGAGAAAAGGAACAAGAAGAATGTTTTCTGTATACAACAAGAATGAATGCTGGCCTTATGTAAAACACTGGCAATAACAATTCCTGTGAAAACTCTTGCAAAAGTGTATCAAAACCACTTTTTTTCCTTTGACAAAGCTATGTGAATTTCAACCTTTGCAAAAAAGAAAATCTGAGTTTCTCTTCAAGACTCAAGTGATACAGTGTTCTTCATTACCCTGCTAAAGCTTCCCTTTCATCTTTTTAATTAATTTAGCCTGAGAGGGGCAATAGCCTACAAATGTCAGCCAGATCCAGGCAAAGACACCAGAAGATACACATAATGAGGCAGCAAAACCCAGAGGAAAGGTATGTGCCTGACAGTCTCTAAGGTTCTCTAGCTGCTTTCTCAGAATGAGAGACCAAGGTCTGCCTGCTTCCCAACTTTAATCCAACAGTATGGAGCATGAGCCAAGTCTCCCATTTCAGAACAAGGGGTTGGCTGAAATTCGTTAATGCTAATAGGAGATGCTCAGCTAAGTCCCTCTGTAACTGCCCTGTTAACTTCTGGAGGTTTCTAATTACTCTCCTGAATGATCTAATTCATCAAAAATCCATTTGAGTGGTGATAACATTATCTGTGTTTTGAACCTTGTCCAACACAGTCTGTTCCAATAATCTGCCTTCACACAAGGGGAATACTAGACACCTGATGCTGTGTCAAATTGAAGACAAGAGTTGTGTGATGAAAAATAAGAGTATGAGTGAAACAAATCCGAATAACATTCTTTTCCAGAGGGAGAAAATGAGTACAATAACTAGCTAAGGTGTTTTCTGTGAATGGGTACTTGTGAAATCCCAGTCTTAAGCAATTTCAAAATCACTTAGCAAACACAGTATCCTTCAATGCCACAGAACAAAAACACATTTTGAAGAGGAACTCACGGCACCAAGATTTTCAAACCCAAAAGTTTAATTTTAGACTAATAAATCCTTATCTATATTTCTAAATTGCATATGTTTTGTCAGATAAGTCAAGCATTCTCAAGACAGCAAGCTCTACAGAAAACGGATTTCAAAGACTAAGTTTAGGTCAAGATCCCTCAACTCCATTTCACTTGTACATTATGCATGACTATGGACAATGTGTGATATTGTTGTATATGAGGTAAAGGGACCATGAAAATAGATCACAGACATTGCAAGATTGAAAAAGGAGAACAGTTGCTCTGAATCAGGAAATATGTGAAGTAGAAAAAGTAGCATGATCCTCATAACAGCAGAAAATCAATTATGAATGGCTCAAATAGGCTCACCTAGACTTCCTTTCTATTCAAGCAGTAGTAAATCACTTACCTAAAACCCAGCTTGCTGTTGTCTGCTCATTCAGCTGCATCAATTACTCAGCATCTGGTTTCTAAGACTTAAAATGTAAATCTATACTGATAACTAGAGAGCCATCCTTCTAGTAACATTCACTCTTCCCCCAAGAACAATTAATCTCATACCTTTGCTGGTAGTTAAGATAAAAGAGTGGCCTACCTCAGTGAGCTCCCAGGTGATGCTAATAGTCCAGCACAGCCCATAGCTGCGGATCAGCAAAGCCTTCATAGCCCAGCCCCAGAAATGTCCAAAAGCAAATATATCAAAGTGGCTGAGGATTCTCTCCCAGGTGATAACATGACAGTTCACTGCATACTCCTGTTACGAAAAGGAAAAAAACCCAGAACAAAATTACTCCATCAACACACAACTTCAGAAAGAAGAAACATCTTTCCATCCAGTGCAGTAAGCCTGGAATTATAAGGGTACTAAACTCAGCAGCATGTATTTTTCTTATCCTTCTAAGCTGTGGCAGAAAACTTCCAATAATTAAGACTTGGTGCCACCACAGTACAACAATTTAAAGGGAAATAGAATAGACCTTGGTGCCTGAAAAAGCATGTATTTCCTAAGTGACAGAGAAGCAACAAAAGCAATAAAATCAGTAACAATAAAACCAGCAAACAATACTTCAGAAAATACTCATTTGCATTTCATTGGAGTCTTGATTTGAAATAAACACCTTTCCCCAAATTCACGCTCTCTGGTATTCAGATGTGGCTCATTAGTGGCTAATTCTCCTCAGTTTCTAATGTAATGTTACTCATAACAATGTTTACTGGAGTATCTTTGGTGTCTTATTTTCCTCATGAAAGCAATTTCCCAGATCCCATTCATATTGAGGATGTTCAGTCACAGGATTGGACTGAAAAAAAATTAAGAAGATCAAATGGAACTTGCAAACATTTTTTCACAGATGAGCAGCAGATTCCTTAAGAATACTAATTAATATTCTAGTCACCAATCACAAAGGAACCAGGTTCTCATAACATGTTGTCCAGCAAGAGCAAGAAATCACTGCCCAACAAGAAAAGAAAGATTGTATGCCATCAGGAGGCTGCAACTGTGGAGTTCTGTCTTGTCACTGGGCACAAACTGAACTATTCCTAACAGGAAACACACATTAAAAAAAATCTCTGCTCTTCAATCCTCTTCAAACACACATTGCCACCTGCAGGTGACAACACAGCACTGCTCAGTGCTGTTGAATCAAGAGTTCTCTTTCAGGCCAGAACTATTGCTAATCCTGCACAAATGAACACTGATCAAGCTGAAAAGGAGAAAGCAGAGAAAGATTTAAATCCTGGCTGCCGCAAAGAGAAGAATGCACAATTTCATATAAATCTTTCTATTAGCAGGCAGCTGAGTCCCACTATGGGATGACAGGAGTTGTGTAGGTTACTATCAGTAACCCTTACTGCTGGTGCTTTTCTCATGCATGCCGGTGCTGCTGGTCAGAGAAAAGTGCACCACCTGTTCTAAGGATGGTAAACCTGCAGCTTTAGTGCACCAAGAGAAATGAAACTGGCTCCTTTTCTAGCATTAGGAGCACTGAATACACCACAGAAGGTGCAGGCTCCTCGCTACACTACAATACCTATGATGAGTGAACACAATAAGGCTACTCCAAAAGTAGTTTTTTCCAGAGCTCTTGCTTTTTTGCTTTTATTTTACTGGGGCTTCTTCCTCTCTATCTCATTTTCTCAGCTACAGTTCTGCCAGCCATACAGTGAAATGTGCCGAAGTTTTTTTTATATCCAAGCAACTTTGCTAGTCCTGTGCAAGTGACCAAGCAGCAGCCTTCATTACAGCTGCACTTAGAAAATTTACTCCAACTTTAAATGACAACATCTGGATTGCAAAGCAGATGAGGGCAAGCTTTCACTGACTGATACAGTCAAGGAATCTGCTGTACTGTGGTTCTGTGCCAGTAGTAACACTAGTGCTCCCCTAGTTAGAATCAACTTCTAATTTTAAGGACAGGAGAGCCAGGTGAATCTGGCAAACCAACAGACTCCTTGTCTCAGCACCCTTTTATTGCTCAGCACCACCACTGATGCCCATGCTGGGGCTCCATTTAGCTGTGTGTCCTTCCCCCCTCCTCAGGGCAGGCTGCCCTTGCCTCTCCCCCCAGCACAGGTGGTTCCTGCAGAACCCAAAGTCACAGCCCTAGAGTTGCACAGCACGTACTGCTGACAGGCTGAGGTGCAATACCCGAAGCATCCAGTTTTCCAGGCAAGGAGCCTGCATGCAGCCCTCTCTATCAATCAACAAACGTGAGCTTAGGGCACTGTAAAGATTTCCACACCCCCATGTGCTACAGGGCAGGAGTTTACAGACACTGCTGATGAGGTGCTGTGCATTGGTTTGCATAAGCAGTAAATTGCCACGTGTGAAAGACAACCAGTCAATTTCCCTACTCATGAGACATGAGCCCCATAAAAGCACCTAGTATACAAGAGGTGGCCATAGTGGATAGAAGCACAAACCTAAGGTCAAGGGAGCATGTTGGTCAGGTGGTGAGGAGTAATTTGATGTGATATGAGGAAGGCAAGAGCTGCCAATCTTGCTCCTCATGCTGCCTCCTCTTCTGCTTGGTGCCCACCTGCTCACACTGTGTTCTGCTTGCCTCCCTGCATAACTCACACCCTTCTTCCAGGCCTCCCTTTACAACCTCAGCTCTCTGTGTTCATGTCCCCACCTGAAGGGGAATGCTCTCTGCATGGAAAACTCTTTGCAAGCTGCTCAGTAAGGAGAACAAGAAGCCTGGCTTTCTATGCCACTCCAGGTTATGGTCTATGGAAACAATTTCCCAATGTTATCAGCATCAGTGCTCAGTTGCTGACTGACTGGAAGGGAGCAGAGTCCTGCAGCTGCCATACAAACATGTACTCCACAAGCTCCATAGCACGACAGTAATGTACTGAGCTCAGAGCAACAAGATGAGGCCAAAGTTCTTTGAGTGCAGCAGTGTGGCATCAAAAACCCTGATCTGAGACACATACCATACAGGCTTCATTTAGATACTACCTTGCTAAGTCTATTTTCACTATCCACACTCATATCTATTACCAAAAAGAATCCAAAGCCACCCCACTGCAAACATATCATATTCCAAATTGCACACTCATCCAAACATCTATGTTAGAAAAAAAATATACCAAGAAGACTGTTTTTCACACCAGCTGATTTCAATGTAAATAAATTGTTGTTGACACAAAGGACTTGTTGACTCTGTCAAGTTGCACAAACTTGCACTGCTCATGCCAGCAAATTCAGATTTATCGATTCTCACTCATATAAAGCATGCCTAAAGTATGTACAATGAAGTGCCATGGATACATACCATAATATCTGCTTCCCTTGTGGCGTATCGAAGATTAGGGTCCAGCCAGTACATAACTGCTTTTACCTGCTCAAAGTTAAGGAAGAGCACGAACACCAGGAATAGAAAATAGAGCACACTGAGACCTGCAAAAAGACTCAGTTTTAAAATCATGTTCACCCACAAAACTGCTTAAAACACAGAGTCCAAAAAGCTACTTTCAAACAGTTGTTCTACAAATGAATTTCTACATGCAGCAGCAACATGCAGAAAAGCTGAAGAGATACCATTCAGATGGCAATGTCTGAGCACTCAGCCCTTCATATCCCCTCCTGTGGCAAGTGATACAATTCACGTTCGACTGCATGAACCCAATCAGAACAAAATCAGTCTGATCAATTCAGACATGTGTAGTACAAGGCTGTGATCAGGAAGCTCTTTAGCAAGAGATACATTAGGATCCAGGATTGCATTAGCTCTGTCCCTTTGCTTTAAGTATTCTTGGTCTCATTTATGCAAGTCCCTAAGCCTTTACACAGATTTCAAAATAAAGATCAATCTAATAATGTCACCTGGCAATTCTGAGCTGTACTGGCAATAAAGAGTAATTATAAACATAAACTAAGGCGTGTCTGGGTTACCTTTGTGAGCTGGAAAATTTGCTGCTTGAACCTTTTAAAGATAAATATGATTATTATTTATTTTCATATCACTATAAATTATGAAACAACTGCATTTGAGAGTACCATTTCTCTCCTCCAGTCTGAATAAGGACTTTTTTTTTAAAAAGAAAAACATATTAGAAGTTGAGTCCTACGTGTAGGTCTGTGGTTAGCTGAAGTTTTGTTGAGACCATATCTTTACACTATTTACAAGCTCACAGATATCCAAGACCACATTTGGAGGAGGCATATAAACACCAGTTCCATCACCTCAAATGTACATCCTGCAGAAATGTCACAGAAGGCAGAAAGACTAATGTGAATAAACTTAGGATCTGCCATTCAAAATAAACTGCAGCAATTCTAAAAAGGCCTTTTAAAATACAACCAGGACTCACATGTTGATAGCCCCCAATGTACAGCAGAAAGCAACTTTTGTTCAGAGATGCACACATGCACAGGAAGTATCTATATGGCCCCGTGCAGTCCCTCCCAGGAAGATGAGGGGAACAGATGGCACCCTGCTGAAGGAACCACAGCCTGGAGGCCAGGGTGCATCTGGAAACGTTGAGGACACACCTTCATCTACTGAAGGGGTCTGAGAACTGAAGCACAGCTGAATGAACCGTGCCAGAAGAAGCAGAATCACACAGGGAAAAATGTTGCTCCTGATTTTGCATGCAGCCTTTTCCCAAGAGTACAGGGGTCAAGCTCTGACAGTATCGACATTGAGAATGACCTTTTACTCTGCGTGTGCTGAAACCTGAAGTGAGCAGTAGGACCTGTGTTTCCCAAACTTCCCAAGAAGCAGATTTGTTTAATGAGTACTGTCTAATCAGAAGTATCCTCTCAATGTCAACAGATGAGTAATCAGCTACTTTGGGAAGCTACTTATTTTTAGATATAAGGTGGCAGGAGAGAGGAACATTCAGTCAGCCTAAAAATAATCAAATGTGCAGTCTAGCATATGCTCTGCAAACCCTGAATTATTTAGAAATAAAATTCGTCATGATTTTGCTGTGTAATTCAGATGTTTAAGGAGCAGGATTTCACTTGTTAGTTTTGTAGCTAACACAAATATTTTTCAAATTATGAATGTAACTGATATTTACAGGTACTTTTAATGAAGTAAGTTAAGAATATGAATATATACATGTCAAGAATATTAATGAATGGTAACCTATGCAAAGATACAATTTAATAAACATAAAAAATAATAGCATATTTTGCCAATAATGAAAAGAAACCACCTATTCAACTGGATTTAGAAGTCAGACAGTATATGCAGTAGCTGGGGATGGAAGAACTGACAGTAGGAAAGGTGTGGGGGAAGGAGAATGGGAAGCACAAAACAGGATTAAAACAGAGTATCATAATGAATGACCTCTTTTTGATGATTTCATTTACACCATCCTGACAGAGAGTAACTACAATGATATTCTGAAACATAACTAAGAACAGATTATAAGCAACTGCTCAGGAGTGGGAGGAAAGTAACATTCACACAAGTTTGATGCACAATTATGTTTCATGACAATTCCATTCATCAGAAAGTTAAAAAGGCAGGTCCTGCAAAACCAGTGCAAAAGTCAGGAACACAAACTTACCAAAAACCATCCTCCACAGAGCAGGGTGAGGACGTGTAAAGGGTCCTATAGATGGCAAACAAAAAGCTTATTAAGGGACAGTCAGTAAGAACCACAAAATTTATTTTTCAGTATATTGCATATGACTACTTGGCATGAGCATGGATCAGCTCTTCATCAAACTGTGTAATACACCTGAAAGTTGGAGCTCTACATTGTTAAGGAAAAAAAAAAAGGTAACAGCAAATTTTTTTGAGTGGAAGAAGGAGACTGTCAGTTAGTAACATGAAGACAATTTTTCCCTGTTTTTATGGAGTCATATACAGAACAGTAGCATGCTGCTTGTTCAGCAGACACCACATCTCAGGTGTCACCTGAGGATGTCCTGCCCTGGTTTCCAGACTGCAGCTTGCTCCCAGTTAAGACATCCCATACAAATTTGTCTGTGTTAACAAAGAAACATGGTGCTTAGCCTTCACACCAACAAGAAATGTTACCAAATAGGCCTCCTGAAATTTCCAAACTGAGCATCATATATAGCTGACAAGAAGGAAGACACCTACGCATTCTAGCAATATCAAATTATTTACTTTAGAGCCAGTGATGAAACTGATTTATTAGACTAAAAACCTCTCAGCTCATGTGAACAGCAGAGAGGGTAAATCTGGTAAAACTGGAAAACATCTAAAGATGAATCATACATTTAGGTAGCGAGAAGTGGCTCAACAAATATTTCCAGCACACGCTGCAGACCACTCTTTCACCACTCTATGCACAAAGCTCCTTTTTTCTCTCACATTCAGTCTTTCAGGCAGCACTTTGTGAAAAGCGTGCATATAGGATTGTTAACATATGGGAAAAACATGACCCAAATCTGCAGTACAAAGCTGCCTCAGGGCATGATCACTGTTTTTTTCCTGAACACTGCCAATTGTGAGACAGTTTAGACTTGACCCAAGAATCATGATTTTGCTGACAGTAATAAGTAAAAATTTGAAAAACGAAACGGACAAGTCAGGTAGAAGCACTTCTTCCACAGAATTAAGTGACACACAAATGTTGTTACATTTTCACACTTTCTGCTCCTCACACAACTACCAAAACTTTTGTCCAACTTTAACTTCTACTGAGCAACTCTGGTTTTACATTATGAATGCAACTTAAATATTTTCTATCATTATCTTCTGGTAAGGTGTTGTGTCTGAGAATTTTTATAATTACACTTCTGTTGAAACACACTGAGGCAAAGTCCTCCTAAACATTAATGGGGTCTGTTAGCATCATTACTTAGCAATCTGAGCTGCAACTGTGCATCTGCAAAAAGGACATTGAGTCTGGAGAACTTGACTTCCTTGTCAAACACAGACTATAAATAACACTTATCTCTGCTCAGTATGACTACAGCCTATTTTTAGACTGTTCCTTAATATAAAAGAATTCAAATGAGTGAAGAAAAAATACAGTGAAAATTGGTACTTAAATAAAAATCAAAGTAAATACAGTAGTAATAAAGAGAAATTCACATTTAAACAACATGAGCTGTTTATAAGCTGTATAAACCTTACTCACCATTAGGAAAAGCTAGAACACTGATGATTAGAAAGAAGAAAATCACAGAGAGGATACCCCTCCAAATATTTTCCTCTGGTACAGAATCATCCCTAAAGAGACAGACAACACAGTAGTAAAGTACATTATAAGGATGAAGTCAAAAGGCTCTCAAGATATATTATTTAAATAAAGACTACATGGAAATTAAATATAAGAATTATGGATGCTCATTATGTAACACGTTAAGATAGTAATTGCGCTGAATGATTTCCACACTACACTTCTGGGTGTCTCTTTCTTAAGAGGGTTAAATATTTAGTAAACACATGCAAGCCATTAGCATTGTTATAAGTGAGTGTAGAAGCAATGACCTAATTTAACATAAGGTGAAAAAATCTTCCTGCTTTAATGTTTATACAAACATCATCAAATTACTTTTACAGAGCAACTTTTACTTTCACACCCAAACTGGAAGCCTGGATGCAATTCCTAGGTTTCCCTCTGCTGTTTTGGTGCTATTTGCAGTACCCTTCACTTCCCTTTGCCCATCCCCAACACCAAATGCCTGAGATGAGGGCAGAAATAATGATTTCAATCACTCTTTAGAAATAATGAATGTACAGCTTAAAATGGGTAACAGAGACACAGCACAACTTAAAAGACCCATGGAAAAAATATCAATTTGCTTTTAGATCTATTAAGCCAAAGCTCTGAATATAGCATCATGCATTATTTACATTATAGCCAGAAGAGAGACCTAAGAATTCAGTTTGGGGTGCCAAGGCAAACTTGACAGAGCCCTTTCTTTTCAGGCAGGTAGAATATGGATGCAAGATTAACAAAATAACCCTCACCTAACTTTTCTAACCAGCAGACAGCTTCTGGGATACTTCAGTAATACAAACAAACAAACTTCAGACTATCATAGTACAAACAGTGAAAACTTCATAAGGTATCACCAACTACAACTGAAGTAAAAGTTTTACTATCTGGGTAGTTTTCATCTACTTAGGATCAGTTTATTCATTTAAGTATATTTCTTTATTTATTCACAACACAATAACAAAAGAATTTCCAGCAAACTTTCAAGGTATAAAGCTCTTCCTGGCAGAGCACCTGTGACATTTCTGGATGGTTCAGTAAAGAATCCATGACAGTATAAATGCTCTACACATTACATACTTGCTGCAGTTACAAAATATTTCTCACTTAGCCAAATTATTTTGCTTTTCCTTAAAACCGAACCTTAACAGCTCCACAGCAGGCTTTCATCGCTGTGTTAGTTTAAATGTATGGAAGGAAAAAGTGCATTAAACACGAATGGTTTCTCTGCAGGCCTTGGGGACTCCCCACAGCATTTTTGTAAAACCAGCGGAGTTCAGCTTCACCAGTCATTTTCCAGCAGCCACGCTGCACAGGCTGACACTTTACAGCACCTATAAACCCCAAGGCCCAGAGCTTAGCTCTGGCTCCCCTGGCAATCCCAGGGCCTTACGCCATCCAGCGCACTTCCCAGCCAGAGCCTCCGAGGGCAGAACCACATCCCTCTTTTAACACATGCAACAGAACCACATCCCTCTTTTAGCACATGCAAATAACACAGGGGGAGGCGCTGACATGGCTGCCACCACCAGGATTAACCTTTTTTTTCTTTTAGACAGAGCAAATAACTACAGCGGCATCACATCAATTCATCACGGCCAACAAAGAAGCGAAGGACACTGTGATCACATCACTTAATTGCTTAAGTGCCAGGTGGGATGAAAGGTCCTCACCTTTGCATATCAGGATTCTGAGTACTGCTCAGCTTCAGGAAAGCTGTCCTAGTCATGTTGGCACCACTTCCCCCCAAAATCAACAAAGATGTACGCAGTGTTAAACTGCATTTCATTCTAAATGAGTGGCAAGGCATTTTATTTTGCCTTGCAGGTACATTTCACAAGGGATAGACACCCAGTCTTCTTGCCAGAAGCAAGCAGAAGGTGGGAGCAAGAAACTTGCTGCTGCATGCTAGCTGGTATAAGAATTATAGTGTTTACCTGGAAGAACTATTTTGGGGAATGCCAAAGGGAAAGATGCAATACAACGGGCTGCAACTGGGAAAATGTGCTAAATCATCTCCTCAGCCCCAGAAACATTGACTCTGATTTTGAAACACAAGCATGCATGCAGCAAAACCAAGGTTTCTAATGCTTACATGGGAGGACAGATGAAAATTCTCTCAATTTTAACCCACTTTACTACAGCATTTTTCAATTCTGTGGCTTTTTAGAGAAGAAATAAAAAAAACAAACCAAAGTGCATAATAACTGCATAATCTTTATCCCTCTTCTGTTCTTCTCCAGAACACTTGATTACAAAAATGTCAACTAGTGAGTTATTACATCACCAAAAATAAAAAATTAAAAAAAAAAAAAAAGAGATACTCAACTGAGGAAAAAATAGCTAGGACACTAAATTTGGAATGTGGGAAAGGGAGAAAAAAAATCTTCCATAAACTCAACCAAACCTAAATACACAATAATCCACTTTAATCAAGCCCATTAATCAAGGGACATGGAAGACAAAAGTCCTATATCCTCATAGGTCTTCCACAAATTCCTGCAGCTTCACACCAGAAGCCACTAGTGTGTCACCCTCCTCGGTGCTATTGTTGTGTTCCACAAAATATCTCCCTCCAGGACCCACTCCTGCTAGTTGCCTCTGGGCTCAGAGAGGGCCACACATCTCTATCTAGGGTAAAAGAGGACAGGGAAAGCTAGAGCCACTCCACACCTCTGCCCCAAGGCACAGGATGGAAGCAAGGAGCCTGTGTCTGGCTCATTCAGCAGGAAACAAGCAAAGAAGCTGCAGCCATCGTCAGAAGCACTAGAACGATGGGCTT
Source organism: Phainopepla nitens (assembly GCA_013400175.1). NCBI lineage: Eukaryota > Metazoa > Chordata > Aves > Passeriformes > Bombycillidae > Phainopepla > Phainopepla nitens. The sequence goes on from VXBQ01003974.1 coordinate 626,658, forward strand.
TAAAGAACAGAATACCCTCTATTCCCCACTTTAACACAGAAAAATTAAACACACATTTCTTTTTCTGGGTTATTATTATTATCATCATCATACCTGAAGATTGCTGCTATCTGAAGTTCAGTTTCACCCTTATCTGTCAGCTCAAAGACAGTAGCAGCTCCTCTCAGTGATCCTAAGGAGGACTTCATGTTATGTATGGCTTGCTGCACATAAGGGAAAAGCATTTTCTAAGTTTCTCAGAACCCTCCACATAGTTCTGACATAAAACGATTATAGAAGAAACAAGAGAGACTTTAAGGAACACAGAATTTCCTCTGTCTATGGTGAAGTTCCTGAAAAAAGTAATTTTTACTTCACAGCATCAGCATGAATCTATCATGGAAAATCCCCCACTCAACAAACTGTCCCGGAGAGCTACGGAACAAGTGACAGCACAGGGGAAGCAAAGAATCACTTGTGACACCTTACAGGGAAGTCTACAGCACCTTGTGCCCAGGAAGTGGGAAAATGAACTCAAACATCACCTTATTGCATGAGTCAGTGTACAGTCGAGGCAATAAGCTGATGGAAAGGAGCACAGACTGTAAACGCATGTGGGAAAGTATCTCCTCTTGCCCAGTTTCTGAAAGAGTGTATATGGTTTGGATAGCGTCCCAAATGAGGCCCGGAGGCAGCACTCTGATATCACTCAGGATATCTATGAGACTCCTAGAGTAGTTGAAAATAGCAGAAGGAGGAAAGGGGAAAAAGTAAAATCAGAGTACCTTTCACAACCTGAGAAGAGTTAAAGAGAAGTCAACTGGTATTTAAACACAGAAAGTGAGGCAGAGATAGGCAGAGAGAAGAAAATGCAACTGAAGAAGTCAGTTAGAAAGACAGCAAAACAAATGGAAAGACAAACCAGCAATCCTCTTGGAAAAATGCAAACAAACATCCCAGAAGTGAAGCAATTTCATTTGGGCCTAGAAGACTCCAGAGTGCTGAAACTGCCTCTTAGCTCATCCTCTGCTTGAAAGAATTAATGGCAAAATTCCTTCCCCAAAGGTGAGCAATCAGTTTCATTAATCCTTCAGAATGACACTGTGATGAGAGTCTCTTAGTGATTCAGAAGTTTGACCTAAATTAGCCCTTCAGGGAGAAAAGTGATCAGGCAAGGGGATGAGGAGCACTTGTAGCAAAGCTCTGTAATTAAACACTGTAGCAGAGCACAGAAACATGTCTCTGATTTTGGAGTTAAGAAGGGATCCAAGTAGAACAAGGGATGTGCTCACCAAAAGTATCTCCCTTGGGGCCATACACATGTTGAAACAAGAAAAGGCACACCTCACACCGTCTGCAGTTACACTATTTTCCTTATGCTCCTGTCTCAACTCAAGCCAGGTTTGGCCATTATTTCACAGCTGATGAAAACTGTAGGTTTGGATTCTTAGAATAAAACAAGATTACACACTGAACTGTATCAGGCTTAGTGACAAACAATAACTTTCTTGTATCAAATGGAGCGCTGTCATGAATTAACGTCTTAAGGTCACTTTCAAGAGGGGAGGGGGATTCACCACCATCAGAGCTCAAGCCAAAGACCACTGAAATCCGTGATTGTGTACATACGATGCCACAAAAGTTTAAATGAGCCTAAAACACACTGCACTACCTAGCCAAAACCTCACAGGCATCACTGCCTACAGACTACACAACTTAGTCTACAGGAGGATTATGCAATCTTCTTCACATCCGGTAGGAGGCAATGAAAAGTATACACAACTTCAAAAAACGTGCAAGATACCCCTCAGACTGCACTGCTTTACCCTTTGTTTTCAAGTAAGGCTCCCGTAAAACCTGCCCGTTCATGCAGTATCGCCTTGAACGACTGCAGGGGTGATGCCCACAGAGCCCTTGCAGTGGTGCGCAAAGGATGTGGCTGAGCCCGCCCGTGCCAGGGCCTGAGCCAACCTGAGACTGGCCACGGGCGGTGCGGGGCTCAGAAGCGATGCCACGGAACAGTCACTGCCGTCCACCGCCCGCCGCGGAAATCAGCTACGTGACTGATGCCACTGCGGGGCCGCTCGATCGCCTAATAAAGCCCGTTTTTGGCAACTCCTTGAAACACGCATTTTAGTGAGGACTTCAGCAGAGATCCTCAGAACGATTTACAGTTTGTCAGGAAACGCAGCGGGGATGATAACCGCTTTGGAAAGCGGCGGAGGATGCCCGCTCCCGAGCACGGGCCTGCCGAGCAGGGGGCGCGGGCGCCCGGCGGCGCAGCACCCGCCCGGAGAGCGCACCGCAGGCACGGCACGGCCACGGCCACGGCACG
>VXBQ01003974.1:629371-645912 GCA_013400175.1 Phainopepla nitens
TCTCGCCCGGGCCGGGCCGGGGCGCGGGGCGCACACGTGGGCCGTGCCGCGCCGCGCGGCGCAGGTGAGGCGCCGGCGGGTCCCGCTGCTCCCGGGCGGCACTTCTCCCTCTCCCCCCGGCTGCCGGCAGCGGCTGCCGGCGTCAGGAGCCCTGCGAGGGGAGGGCCCAGCCTCCCCGCCCTGTCGCGAGTGTGCGGTGGCGGCTTTACGCGGAGGGCCCCGTCCCCCTGGGAGGAGTTTAGGTCCTGGCTGGGCTTCCCCCGTGCCCCCGAGGGACCGGCCGTCGTCCAGGGTGGCGGGCTTCAGACTCAGCTCCTCCGTTCGCGTTTAAAAGCCTTAAGGCAGCTGCGTGGTGCTTTGTAGTGAGGGATTGTCGTAACACCCAGGGGATTCACGCTGCCGGCTGTAGGGCGAGGCAGGCAGCGCCCGAGTCACTCCGCTCTCTTTTTCTGCCCGTAGGATGCTGTGCTGAGGTGGATGATGGCTGTGTGGGCTCGGCAGGTCTCCCGCTGGTGTGGCCTGCTGAGCACGGCCCGTGCTGTTGAGTTTCCTGGGAGGCTGAGGAGTCGCGGCTGCCCCGCCCGGGCCTGCCGTCAGTTTTGCCCTGGGGCCGTGCTGCCCGCTGGAAAGGAGGCTGGGGTCTGCGCCCTGCAGGCACACCGGCCGCTGTCTGTCGGAAGCTGTTCCCCGCCCCACAGCTCCAAGGATGGATCTTTCTCTTCTCCCGAAAGTAACTTGCCTTCAGTACAGCAGGAACGAGCAAAAGCGGAAATATTACCTGATCTGAATGCAAAAATACTGGACGAAGGTAAGAGGCTTTAAGGGATACTATTTCTCCCGAGCTTCAAACTGTTTTCAGTGTGCTGCGGTTTAACCCCAGCTGGGTTCTCCGGTTTTGCCCTGCTTGCCTAAAATATGTATCTGGACTTCCTGACTTCCACTTCTTATTAGCTCTGTAGTTAATTCAGACATTTATGGTAATGTAGCATGCAAAGAATACCTTTAGAGTCAGGTGAAGGTATAATGTTTTGGATAGAAGTGTAGATCCAGAGCTGCCGTTTGAAGGCGTTTTCATAACCCTACCTGCATCTGCTGAGCGTTTGCCTTTCCCTCACAGATGTGGCGGTACAAACTAAAGGGTTTTGAGTGTTTGGTTTTGGTGTTTTTTTTGTTTTGTTTTGTTTGTTTATTTTGTTTTTTTTTTCTTTTTTTGCATTGCTTGATTTGTTTTGTTTTTGTTTGTTTGTTTTGGTGGGTTTTTTGTTTTGTTTTTATTTTGAGCCAGGCTAGGTGTGATTCCACGCCTGAAGCAGCTCACACTACACGGCCGTTTGAGGGATCAAGGATGACCAACGGGAGGCAGTAGTGTGAAGCCTCCTTAAGCAGTGCCCCCATGAGAAATACTCGCCCAACTGTCTTTGAGGAAGGAGATGAAAGGAGATAAATACAACAGCGCCTTGGTGTTGTTGCCCTGAGGAAATTTACTCACTTTCTCCCCCCCCCTACTTTTAGATCTAAACTAGGATTATAATATTTCCATCCTTTCAAATTACTTTGGGTGTGCTGAGGGAACTTGCTCTGAATTACTAAGCAGCCTTGTATGTTCTGATTCTGCTTTCAGCTGAGCCAACCTGGGTTGTACAGAACTTATTATTTGGGGTATCTCAGAGCTGCAACGGGGATCTGTGTGTGTAGCTGGTTCTGAAACAGTGCTGCAAAATGATGGCTCTGCCAGCTGGTGTGTGGCTGCACCTGCAATGCAGTTTATCCACACGCCAGATTTTTATCTGCTAGCAGATTTTTATCTGACTGGAGAGTGTGTGTGTGTGTGTGTAGCATTTTGCCCAGTTGACAGTCTATATAATGGAATAAAAATAATTGATAATTTTAAGGGGTTTTGGTAACTTGAAGTATGAAGACCTTAAAGTGGCAATAAAAGACATGCATGAATGGACTTTATTGTATATTGGTTTGGTCCTCAACAAGTTGGAAAAAAACCCACTTGATATTCCTAGAGAGTTCCTGTTCAGTGTGTAAACGTTGCTGTAAACATTTTACTGTGCTTTTGTTTCTGAGGCTGTGAGAAAAAAAACAAGATCTTCAACGGCTATCAAGCCAGTATGTGCAACTCTTCCTGAAGCATTAGGCACATCCTAATTACTTTGGAATCTGTGGTAGTGGAGTTCTGGTGTGCCTTTGTTTCTTGACCACGTCAAGAAACATGGTGGTACCCTAGTCTCTAGGAAGCCATTATACAAAGGTATAGAGCACAGAAATCCCCTTCCTGCATAGTTTATAGTCAGGGCATCTGATCAATAATCAAACTGATGACTGACATGGATGCTAGCAGCTAGCCTGCAAACAGTAGTCTTAATCTTGCTGCTGTGAGCTCCTGTCAATGTAAATATAGATCTGTTTAGAGAATTTTTTTTTTTTAAGCCTCTTGAGTTCTGTGGCTTGGAACACTTAGGGGAAAACAAGCATAATGATGTTCCCTTTGAAAGCTTAGTGAGTAGGAAGTTATTCCTTTTCCTATTAGAGATAGTGGCAGTCAGCTGCCTTTCTATAATGGATAAGACATAATAGCTTGGCTGCAGCTGGCTATGAAGTACCTTGAAAGTTAAAGCAGCTGTATTTCAGGTATCACATTCAGGAGAGCCACAAAGTAGTAGGCTTGTCAGGTTATGAAAAACAGTCTTTGTAATAGCCTTTTATCTGGCCGAGATCAGGAGAGAATGCATTTGTGAGGACCTGAAAGACAATCCTTTTCCAGAAGGTGATGTGAGCTGTTGTCTGCAGTGGTCTAGGCAGCAGACTGAAGGCAGGCTTGCTGGGTAGTACTCTCAGATTTGGCCATATGAGTAAAGTTGATGAGCAGGGACCAGGAGATGAAACAGAGGCAAAACCTGGGAGCAGAGTCTATGTTTTAATGTTTACAGATAATAGGTTGGCTGTTTATCACGTTGCACAGTGCTCCTGCATTTTGAAAAGGATACTAAGAGATCTGTATAGCATTTGGTGGGAGCAGCTTTGTCTCTCACAAAATGCATTCAGGTCTCCTGTATGTGTTCCTTAGACTGGGATGACATCCCACCTTCATCTGCTTTGGAAGTGATTTCTGAGGAAGAAGCTGTACAGATCATTGCAGAACCGCTTCTCCCCATTCAGTCCTCCACGCTCCGGGATTATGTTGATCACTCAGAAACCCTGGCAAAACTTGTGCACCTAGGTATGTGTGATTTCGTTTGTGTGGTCTGCCTATAGCAGGAGCTTTGGAGACCCTGTAATTTGTGCTTTGCTCTTACTGGTTACCTTGTAAACTTGAAAATGAGAATGATGGCCAATGGTAAAAAGCTGCGGAATGTTATCCAGGGTAAATGGACAAAGGAGGGGACTGTGTCACTAGCAATACTACTGGGAAACAAAGCTGGCTGGTTTTAGTCCCTCAGTGCTGTGGGTGTTAGAAGGAGGCGTCTCCCACAGCTTCAGGAGGTGGGGATCGCTGTGTAACTTAAATGGTCTTTCTTCTTTTGGGCTGGTTAAGGATGCTTTAATTTGCTGCAAAACAATTTGCAGCTCTCCATCCTTGGAAGGAAGGAAAGAGAATAGTTGCTATGCATAATCTTAGGAGTGAGGCACAGCACACTGGAGAGGCAAGAAGGAAGGGATTGACAACAACCTTCCTTCTCATCAAAAAACCACTTGTACTGCAGAGATACCTGAGTTCAAGCTTCCTGACCACCTTGTTGCCCAAATGTGCAAGGAACACTAGAGAGAGGTTGGAGAAATTAATATTTGAGAGGCGGGATTTGTCCCCATGTAGTAAGAAATTGCCATGTGTGAGTCAGTATACAAAGTCACTTCACTGCAAAATTGTCCTCTTCCCTTTTATGACAGATTTGGAAATTTCATGCACACGTACTTTTGTGCAACAAGAGCAGGTCTCTAAATGTGGCACATGCAGGATTCACTGCAAATATCTTCCTTCAAAAAATAAATTCAGCAAAAGCTTCTAATATGACTGCTTATTTTATCTGGAGTCTTTCCACAATATACAAGGTGTTGTAGCCTTGCTATGTTGAGTAATTAAAGTATGCAAAATCAGTGCAAAAGATTGAGTAGTCCTATAAATTCCAACATGCCTTTGTGAAACACTTACAGAAAGCAGGGTCCATGTTTAATTAAAACAATTTCTAATTTTGTTTGTTGTAGGAGTTGACTTATCCCAAGTGGAGAAACGTCAAAAGGCAGGTCAGCTCTTACTGACCTTGGACTTTGAAAAAGATGTAAAAAAAATACTTCTGTTTCTTAAGGATGTGGGTGTAGAAGACAATCAGCTGGGAGCATTCCTCACCAAAAATCCATACATCCTTGGTGAAGATCTGGAAGCTTTAGAAACCAGGTAAGCCTTTCAAACAGTAGCAAGGTGTTAAGCCCCTTGGCTTGAAGATCTGGTTTCCCAGTTGATTTAACCTTGTCTGAAGAAACCTGTGCCACCTGCTGCCTCCTGACTTACTCAATCCCTGGCTCCATGTTCTTGTGCCTCCCCATCTGTTGGCACTAACATGTGATGGTATCATAAGTCAACACCTTCATCTACCTGAAAACTGTCTATTGACAAATTTTGCTGCCCATCCCTGTCTTTCTGCCACAGAGAAAGCAGCTTGCCATCTTAGGCATCTTGCTTTACTTGTGTCAGCTTTCTTTCCAAAATGACATCCCTGAGGCTTTACATACATTTGTAGAACAATATTAAATTCTTCAGTCACAATTTGTAACCTCTTGAATTCTGCAATCAAAGAAGCAGACCAGATCTCTTCTGTGTTGATATCAAATAGCAGCAGGAAGTTTTGGTGACTTTTTTTCCTGTCATCCAGCTGAAACTCAACACAACACTGCAATAAACTAATCTCTGTGTGTGTGTGTTTGTTCATACTTGTATGGCCCTAAACTGTTCTTCAGTCCTTAAAATGAACTTTTATTTATAATATTACTCCTAAGTAAATAGGGTTGTTTTTTTTTTCAGAACAACTCAGGTGTGTATGTATGTGCATGCTTAATGAACTCAAACCTTCCCAGTACTCCAGAGAAGAAAGTCTGTTGTCTTGGCTCTTGGACGTAGTAGCATTTCTGTCTGAAACAGAAATCTGAAAGTACAGATATTTAGAAACAGCCACATGAGTAGACTCTTGTATAACACAGACCTAACTTCCTTCCCCTCTGTTCTTCTAATCTCATGTTCAATAAGTGGCCTTTCAGAAACAATATTTAAAAAAAAAATACCCTGTGTATTACCCTGTAATGCTCCAGTAGTAGTTTTGAGTCTAGATATCAGTGCATATTGCTTATGCTCTTCTGAAGAGCAATTTGGGTTTTTTTTTGTGATAAATATCCTAATACTTCCATGAAGTCATATTTTATTTTCAGTGCCACTCCTGTGGCAGTGGCTGGTTAGTGAAGTAGGGACTAAACAGAGCAATCTGATTTCTTCTTAATTTTCTGCTGTATGATTCTTCTGTAAGTTTGACACTGGTGAATGATTGCCTGCAGGCTTTAAAGTAAGTATGCTGTAAAGGCTGTGAAGTGAGTGTGTCTCAAATAGCTGTCTTTTAAAAGCTGAGTATCACCTTTGCATAAACAGTTCGGTGCAGATGGACGTGGTATTGGTTACATCACTCTGGAATGTTTTATTGCTATGGATTCCATGTTGCCAGGAAACAAAACACACATTTCAATAGGTTTGGCATTTGACTTCAGACAAACACTGTAAAAGTCAAAACATTCCATAATTCCTAACAATTTTGACAGTTGCAGATCAGTGTCTGTACTGCAGCTGCACCACATGCTTTGTTTTATGCTGGTGTTAATGATGACTTAAAACTGTTAACATGCTACACAGAACGACTCAGCCCTGTAGAACAAGGGCTAACCTTGGTGCCAGCACTCACAGATGTATCTCAAACTTTGGCCAGGTTGGATAGCTGTGTTCCTTTAATATACTAGTTTCTAGAGTCAGGTACCACAGTCTTGCCACCCTCAAAAGTTTCTTGCCTTTCCAGGAAGAAATACTTCAGGTGTGAATCTTAATGACTTGTTAACAGAGAACAAGGGGAGTCAGGACAGCCAAAAGATTTTATTTTTATTTTGCTCATTTAGCTGTTTCTGGGATGCTTGGAAGCTGTGCCAGTTTCATTGTCATTGTCTGGAGCCTAGGGTGCTACCTTCTGTGTTGGGGTGTCTGCTCAGTTAGGATTTGGTCCTCTAGAGCTTGTTCTTAAATCTTCCATCTGGGAGTTTTTGGCTTGTGATAACTTAATTTCTGAGGATTTGTGGAAAGAGGGAAGTTGTAGTGACTGGAAAGCAATTTTATTTTTTTCTCTCCACAAGACATGGTTTAACAGAGAGCCCATTTTTTGCTGAATATCTGCTTCTGCAGAATATTCTGCAACGCATTTAGTATCTTAATTACTACCAGATAAACCAATTCTTGCATGCTCTAAGTTGATCTGACTGCAAATACTTCTCATATTGCAATTACTCTCATCTATAACCCAGAAGAAGCCTCTCCAAATTGTAATTTTGTTGTTTAGTACATGGTAATATGTGGATTAATTGTCTTTGTGTGCTGTATTTCCTCTCTCCATGCCCTTTTTTCTGGAAGCTATGGTAATCATCTACTGCAAGTGGTATTTGAAATAGGATTTCACTTTCACTGAAATCAACAAAGTTTGGAAAAAGTTTTGACTTGAAAAGAAAGAAAGAAAGCTCTATTTAATATCAAAACTTTAGTCAACTCCTCTTGCTTTCTGACAGATATGTTGCTCACTTCTTAGACCAGTGACTGAAAGTAGGGAAAGTGGTAAATGTCACTTCAGATGATGTAGAAATGTCTTTCTTGACAATATCTCTACACACAGCATCATTGTATGATATTTCTACTCCAATGCTATTGGCAAAACAGGACTGTATGGGGTATAGTACTTTGTGCTTTCAGCAGCAGAAATGGAATTCATTAAAATAGCAAAAGGCTGTATATATCTTCTTGTCCATACCCTGTGATGATCTATTAATGTGTTTGCAATCTAGGAGACAGACTGGTAGTTAAATGTAGTTGAACACAGTTATCTGCTTAAGTACAGCTGGAAGGAATTAAAATCTGTCTTCAGTATTGACATTCTGCTCTGAGGTTTATTTTACTTCTAATTAATTGGAAGGGAGGGTATTTTGCTTTTACGATAACTGCAGATTTCACCCTAATTATTTTTGGCAGGGTTGTATGTTAATGCTAGAACATCTGTCCATTTATAAGATATCACTGAGGAATTTAAGTGATCACTGAATAAATGGAGGCAATAAAATTTTCATCACTGGATTTTATTTTGTTTGTGTTCTCTTTCTAGAGTGGCTTACCTAAAATCAAAAAAATTTGGTAAGTCAGAAATTGCTCAGATGGTCTCAAGAGCTCCATATTTGCTGTTGTTTTCAGTGGAAAGACTGGATAACAGACTGGGTTTCTTCAAAAATGAACTTGGTCTCAGTGTAAAAAAGGTAAAGACTGAAGTATTCAGCTATTTTTTTAGTGATGATTGTAAGGTCTTGCAGTATAAATACTCCAAGTGTTGGGAGGTTATCAACAAACGTGTTGTCATCAGTAATGTCACTAGAGGGCTACAGGAGGGTAACATGGTTTTAACCGTCTGTGGAAGTGATATGGACCCCTAACATTCTGAAATACAGTTTCTGAAGATGACCTGCTACAGGTTATTATCAAATAAGCATATATATGTCCAGTTTTATTCTTTGAGGTGGGTCAGAGGACTGAATTAATTACTGAAACAGCAAGCAGCTCTTTTAACTTCTGGCAAATTATTTGGTGCTCTTCATCTCTTTAAGATACTGTAACATACTTAAACCATCATTTAAAAAATAGTCTAATTTGTGAATATCATGTCAGGATAAATGTCAAATCATATGCTCAGGTCACCAAGAGTGATCTCTGTGTTTGCTCATGAGTGCATTCCACATTACATGCTTAGCAGGTATCGAGCACTGTGCTTTGGGGCCTTCAGGGCAGGTCGTAGCTGGACTTGCCTGGAGTAAGTGGGCAGTGTTAGTTCTGTCCTGCTGTAGGTGGGGATTGCAAGGAATGCCAAATTCCAAGTGGAATCTGGGGTTCTTCTGTTAGCTGAACAGTCACAGCTGCTACCATGCCCTGTTGCTGGCCTTCCCATGTTTGAGGTAAGAGCTCACCTTGGAAAAGGGTTTAGTCACTACCTTGTACTCAGGGTGGATTACAAGTAATCAGACACTGTAGGGAGTGTGGAGTAATTTCTTGTTACACTGTGGACTAACCAGATTCTGAAGTTAGCTCCACTGCCACTGAAAAATCATTCTATAGCCTCCATCAGATAGTGTGTTGTTTACTTTTTTTTAAAAAAGATGTGAAGAAGCAACTTTTGAGGGCTGAGAGAAATTGGGCATTTGAACGTACTTTCTCCTTTTGATGTGTGTTTTTACTCCCTCTTCCTGTCTGCTTTACAATTGTATTGGTTTTTGTTTTCCAGAACATATTTGAGTAATGTTTTGCATCTTAATATACTGCTGCTTCATGCAAATTCATCTTTGGTGTAGAGATAAAAAGAAATACAAAATGAAATGCAAAAAAATAAAGTTTATCTAGGATCTTTCTTTCACAGATAAATTTACAAAGACGCCTTCAGTAAAACTCCTTAATTTATATGTCTGTTCTGACTGTAGACAAAGGATCTGGTAATTCGTCTTCCAAGGCTACTGACTGGCAAATTAGAGCCTGTAAAAGAAAATCTTGAGGTGAGCTTATGAATAGGTAATAAAAGTGTATTGTACATCCATATAGTTTAAGAGTTGTCAGAAGATAAAATTTTTGTAGAGGATTGTGTACTGAGAGAATTTAATGAAATAATTTTAGTGGTGATATAAAATAACTGTTAAACCATGTATTTTCCTCTGCAGCATGCAAACTTACCCAGTACATGGAGCATTATCTTGCTCTGATGTAGTAGCTTCCTGCCAAAAGTTGCTATATGATGACATAAATGGTTACCCGTTTTTTAATGAGTAAAAAAATACTCAGGTTTCCCCCCCCCCAAATTATTATGTTTGTGTGCTAACTTGGATTGTCCATAAGTATTTAGGAGCAAGAAATGTGCAGTTGATTATTTTTCTCCTGGCAGGTAACTAGCCTGCCAGAATGTGCATTTGACACCTATTGTCTGATAGCAGATGGTCGTTATTAACAACTGTTGGGTAAATAACTTCAAACCCATGGGAATTACTTTCCCTTTTGAAAATGTAACTGTGTATTGGTTTAATTACTGTGCTGTAAAGCCATCGAGGCCAAACAGCATGATGTAGTGTAACAATTTGTGAAATTCCATTATCCTATAACAAATGACTATGAATCAAAATGTATAATTTTCAGACGGACTCACTACTCTGAAACTATTCAACACTAGAAGTCTTGCAGTGTGAAATGTGTGTGGTAAGGGAGGAGACTGGAAAGTAGCAGACTGTTCTAATTAATAGTGCTTTCTTTTTAACATGCATTGTTTCTACAGGCTAGGGAGCCATTATTATAACGAATGTGTTTTTAAGATCCTCAGTTCTTTGTGACTACCTTGTTAATCTACAAAGAAATACAGCATAGCACCTCTATTTTTAAAATGTGTGAGAGAGGGAAAGAAAGGCAAGATTTTTAGGTCCTCACTGTTGGAATCTACTAATTCTTAAAAGCTCAAGCTTTTCAGGAGGTTGAATTCAGAATCTGTGTTCAGACCTGCATGTGCTAAACTGGTGGTGGGAGGACAGTACTTGGAAAGTGAAATCATGTACCAACAGTACTGTAGTGATCAGGTTGTAGCCCTCATTCTGAATGGACTGTTATTTAGAAACAAGTACAGTGGCTGATATTGTCATAAGATACCAGTCATGGACTACATGTCCTGAAAGATGGCTTGTCCATCCTCTGAGGGTTTCATCATGCACAACTGGAGATTCACTGACAGGGTGAAACCTGAAAGCTTGCATTTCCACTGCCTGTTGTGGGAATAATACATACTTTGTTGAGTATTGCTGAGGCTTACACAGTAAGGATATTAGCATGTGTGGCCTAAGGAGTTATTGAATATTAAATATGTTTGCTGTCAGACTGTCAAACTGAGTGCAGTCAAAGCAACTTACACTTGAGCTCACCAATCATGTTGAGGGACCTGTTCCATGTTACAGAGTAAAAGATAGAAGCTCAAGATTCTTGCCACAGTTCCCTCTACAGTGGGCCCAGCTTTATATCTGCAGTATTTAACATGGAGTCTTAACTCTGGTTGTGTATCTTGATGCAGCAAGTTACCCCTGCCAGCTCAGGTCCATGGAAGATACCACTCATGTGCAAATGTTTTATTTTCATACTTCAGTGCTGTCTTGGTTGATTGGTATTTTGTGTGTGCACAAATATTTATAAAGCAGAAAAGTTAAAATGAGGAGTTAAAAGATTATAGTTGCCTCTAGAAACACTTCCCTGTGAGCATTTTGAAGTCATAAGGTAAATTCAAAACCCCAGTTCTAAGCCCTTCCCTTTATAACTGACAAGCAGTTCTGGGAAAGAGCTGCAGTCTTGGCACATCAAACTGGGCAAAGAAAAACACCACCTTCTTGCCAGTTGAAGTACCTTAGTTTGATATGAAAGTCTGGTTATGTTAACTGGCAAGCACACGCACTTCATGACTGAAAACAAGCTGCTTGTAAGTGTCACTGGAGGACAGAAGAAATGACTGAGTTAACAGACACTCTTGTATGCTGAATTCTTTCTCAACAACTCAATTACTTGCTTGCCATTCTGCACTTTGGGAGGAGTGCTTATGATTTTATTGGAAAAATGTGTTTTGTTTTCCTTTCGGGAAATCATAATTGAAGTCAAGGCAGTCTCTGAAAAAGACATCTCACTTTAGACTTTATTGAACCATAGAATAAATTGAATACACCACATGTTCTACACATCTCCTTTAGGTTCAGCAGTCTTAAATTGAAGACTATAGAAATTATACTCTCTATTATAAAAATGTAACTTGGATACATTAGCAAAAGAGGTGACACATTAGCGAACGTAGGCACTGGCTATTTGATTGCTGTGTTTCACAGAGCTCAGCAGCTCCACAGGAAGAAAGTCTCTTGACAGCTTGGTATTGAAAATGATAAAGGACTCTTAGGGGAGGATTTTTATGCTTGTAACTGCCATACATATGGAGACGTGGTTTTTTTGTTCATATCTCAGACAAGCTGAAAAATACGTAACATTCACAGAAGTAATCTTTATTTTGAGCATATTCTATAAACAAATTACACTTTAATCTAGAACAATAAATAATTTGCATTGCCTGACTTGAGAAGAACTGAAGTGGCAGATAGTTTTGTGGGTTGCATTCTTGTTGCTGTGTGAAAAAGGATAGAAGAATTTTGCATTAGTTTATTTCAGTGGCACATTAAAATAAGCTAAATTTGCTGTAGCTGACTTGTGAAGATAAAATTGTGCTCTTTTTCAGGTTTGTCAAATTGAACTTGGTTTTCAACGTAATGAAATTCAACAGATAGTGTATAAAACTCCCAAGATTTTAACTGCAAGTAAAAAGAGACTCAAGCAGACATTTGACTACTTACACAACATAATGGGCATTCCCCACCACATGCTTACTCGCTTTCCTCAGGTGAGCTGTTAATCTGGGAATAAATTGTAGGTGCTCTTGTCACAGCCACTTCATGAATGTGCTAAAGGTGGAGCCTTGCTCTGTGCAGAACATAAGTGAATTTTTCAGCTAGCCTGTGGCTTTTACTCTAATTGGGATAACTTTTATTAGCAATCCAGAAACTATTGAGGATTTCAGTGTGGAATTGCTGCTTTTTTCTCTCAGCACATGTGACATCACTACCTGCAGTCTTGTGAATTTTAAGGTTTTCAGCAGAGGTAGTCATGCTCATCTCTTCTGTATTCATGCAGAGATTGCTGCCTGTTTAGGGATTTGCTTGTCCTGAAATCTTACCTAAGAGACACAAGAGAAGACTTTACGCAGAAGATAGATCTTCATTAGATAACATTATATATATATAAACATAAATCTTTCTTTTACGTTGGTCTTAAAAATAAGCTTTAGAAATCTTAGGATCTGAAAATACAGTATAGAGATAAGAGAAGTTTTGTCCATTAGGCAATCAGATTCTCATTGGTCTTCTTACTGCTGCAGGAATTGCTAAAATACCACAGGATTGAAAATAGATTAGTTTCCTGATTACTATTAGGAGTTTTTTTCTATCTCCTCATTACTGCTATTTCCTCAGAAATTAAAGGCTGAAAGTGTTAGTCACTTCATTCAATGCTGACCTGTAGTTGCACTATCTTCTTACAAGGTAAAAATGAAAGCACAAATTACAGCTTCTGAACAAGGAGCTGGGGCAGGGATTTTCTTTCTAGAGCAAGTCTAGTAGAGAACCTAAGTGGCTAGAAAGCCAAAATTGCATGGGGGAATAAAACCACTCCTCAGGATTTTGATAATCTTGCTATTTAATGTATCTTACTTAACAAAGATGCTTGCTCTAATGCTCATCTGTGTCACTTTGCCTTCCTTGATCTGTAAGTGACCACAAGTTTTGCTCACTTCTTGTCAGTTGTCTTACTGTTGGCTTTAATGTAGTTCACCTCATTATTTTTTATTCCCTTTGTTTGGTAGGGTAAGTGGAAAGTTTCCTCAGTTCCTTGTTCTTGGCACAGTCTCTCCCTCTCTTTCCTGTTCTTCCCTTTCACCCTCCAAAACTGAGTTTCCAGGATACAGGTAGTGCACATCAGTCTGTATATGGTTGGGCCTTTAACTTGTGCCTTCACAAATGCACATTTATCTCCATCTGTACTCACTTCTGTCCTGAATGATGATAATGTTGAAAATAGGAAGTATACAGGATTTTTTTTTTTGTGACATTCTCTCTGATGTTACAGCTGCTCCTGTAACCATTCCTTCTGTCAGCTACCTCCATAAATGGTGGTTAAGTGTTTGTTTTTTTTTTTTTTTCCTCCTGTATTCTGATACCCTCTTAAAATTCAAGGAAGGCAGAGGAGGAACAGTAGTTTTGTTTTTCCCTCCATGTTCAAATTAGTTTGCATCCTCATGGAATTCTTCCATCAATGTAGTCTCTTTTTTAGTAAAGTCTCTGCTTCCTGTAGCATTAACATTTTCATCATTATGTTCTCTATAGCATCTCTCTCTATTCAGTTGTACTGCTCAGGAATGAACTTAGATGTTTGCTTTTACAACTTAACTGTGCATCTAATCTTCCCCACTTCTCTCTCTTTTTAAATGTTCTGCTGATTTCTTTTGTGTTTCCCCTACCATTGTTCTCATCTTTGACTGTCTAGATGTTTTGGGGTTTTTTTGTGGTTTTGTTTTTGTGGTTTTTTTGGTTTGGTTTGGTTTTTTTTTTTGGTGGCAGGTATCTTCAAAGGTAGGCATTGCTGTGCAGCAGAAGACAGATGGTTGTTTTGAACCACCACACTGTGCCTTTTGGCCACGTTAGGATGACAGGAGTCACACCCACTCACCTTTGCCCTTGCCACCGTGCCAGTTTGTTGTCTGCATTAATGCCAATGTGGTCACCTCTTCATTTCTTCCTTGTAACAGTGGTAATTTGAATCTGTCTGATGCTACAGGGAAAGTGCTCTCTGTTAATGAATATCTCCACTTTCTTGGCTATGATGACACAAAACTAATATAGTTGTTATATAGAAACAACTCAAGCACATTAGGTTTTTTGCATCGCTCCCTGTTTTCTGTTGTGTGTGTATATCAGCATATTGTACTGTTTATCTAGAGTTTAGATATATATAAATGTAACCTATCTGATGTTTAACTTAAAGAAAAATAAGCATATTATTTGTTTGCTTCCTAGATCTTCAGTTTGTCTGAAAAAGGCTCTTATTTTCGATGCATCAGGGTCTGAAATTTAGACAACCTAAAAAAGTCTTCCCTTTTTTCTTTCTTAGGTTTTCAACTCAAAGCTATTACGAATCAGAGAGAGGCATATGTTTCTTGCATTCTTGGGAAGAGCCCAGTATGACCCAGCACAACCCAGCTACATCTCTCTGGATCAGCTGGTATCCCTGCCCGATGAGGTGTTCTGTACAGAGATTGCCAAAGCCTCTATGCAGGACTTTGAAAATTTCTTAAAAACACTTTAATTAGCTACACATGTAAAAAGTTACAGAATTCAGTTACAAAATAAACATGCTTTATAAAACTACTTCCCTTTAAGGTCTCTTAACTTTTTAATTACTGGTTTAAGAAGTCATTGTTCATGAAGCCTGCAGGATTTAAAGACTCACAGTAATACAGTAACTTTAAAATGTGTTTCAGGATTGAGCCAGTATGTTGATTGCTACTAATGCAAGCCTTGCAATTAATCACTAACTTAATTCAGAGTGGATGATGCAGCATATTAACAGAAAGGTAAATTCAAATTCTTCTTTTTTTTTTTCTTTTGATAATGGCAGAATTTTGGGAGATTGGAAAACTGGCTAGTGACTTATTCCCTGTCTTGCCCTCTGTTGTCTTCTCCTTTTACTCTCTTCCCCAAAAGTTAGAATAGCAGGATAGTGGGGTAGTGAAGTAGTGTTGTGTTTACCTGCTTGAGCTAATAATGTTATTATTTTCCTTGTATGGTAGAAAGATTCCCACTATGAATATGTGAAGCTCCTCATACAGAAAGGCATTCTTTCAATAGGTTACAAAGGTGTTTGCTTGTGAAGCTGGCTGCTGAAATTAGTATCCTAAAAGCTAGTTAGAAATGTCAAAAAATCCAGAAACAAAACAGCAACTGAATTTAGGCAAATTATATAAAGAAAATAAAGCTGTTACTGTCCCTAAAATCTAGAAGAACTTTAGTTACTTTTCCCCTTGTTCAGTTTTTCTCCCTCCCCCATACCAATGAGATTTGTGTGGCTTTAATATACAACAAACCATACGAAAAGAGGCTTTTGTATATAATAAGGTGATAGAGTTGGTCAGTTGTAAAAGCTGAAGTAAATGCTGACATTGGGCATCATGGGAGTACTGAAAATACTTAATCTTATCATTAAACAGAGCACATTAATATGGAATTATCAAATGCTTCACAGTGTATTTGGGAAAAACTAAAAAGTTGCCTAAATCCACATGCCAACTGTCTGATATTGTTTAGAAGTTTCTATTCCTTCATTAAAAACAGTTCAGGAAATCTGAAATCCAGATGTTTTAATTTGGATTTAAGCTTATTTAATGAAAAAGCCTTAATGTTTTAAAACCTCATTGTGAAAGCTAAAATAGCAATTTTTATGCACAGAGCAGAATAAAATTCAAATGGTTAAATTCTCCTAATAGGTGGGAAGTAAATTAAGGTCAAAGAGATTGAAAGCACGAGAATAGTAGTGATCTCTGGATTATGACTTTGGATAAACTCTTACTCATCTGAATTAGGAATTTGGAAAAGAAGTGCTTGAAACACATTGAAAAACCACATTCATTGTCTGCAATATATATCTGAGATGGCCTCTTTTGTCTTTTTTCTCATGTTTCCCTTTTCCATTGGCCTGGAATGATTGCTTGAAATACTCTATGAAATAGACTGTTCTTGGTGGAGATGCATAACAAATTTCATGGTGGCTGAAATGTGATGACTAAGCCCTCTCCCCCATTTCCTTCTGTTAAATAAAATTATCCAAGTCCAATATGCTTAACTGGAGTTTTAATTGTGTTGAATGCTAATAACAAACCACAATCTTCAAGCAATCTCGTAAAAAATAATGCTTATAGTAAAAATGTTAACAGCAAGTATGTGGGCTGATCATATGTGAGTTAAGTTTTGCAGATTTGCTCAACTAGCCTTATTACTGTGTATTACCATGTGACAAACCATTGTAACAGAGATTATATATATTTTGAATGTCTCAGACTTCGAGCTTTAATTTCCTTTAATATTTTTAAATGTAGAAATGACTGCTGCCAGAGTTAAACCCATTTCTTTGAAATGTTAAATGCACATGCTTCTGCCGAGATGGCTTCCCTGAACCACGATGGAGAATGGAAGCAAAACATTTAAAGGGAGTGCTAAAATGGAAGGGGAGAGAGGAGCAAAGAACTTTCTAAGGATCATGACTAAAATTTTGAAGCTTTACGATTTAAAAAAAAAAAAAAAAAAAACAACCAAAAACCAAAACAAACAAAAGAAAACAAACAACAAAAACCCACAACCTTTTCTGACTGAAATTGCCGACTGCGTATTTCTGGGCTGCCCCCCACCTCCGTATTTTGTTTCTTTCAGAACGCAGCGGTCCCTGCGGGAAGGAGTGGCTGGGCAGATGCGATACCTGAGCAGAGACAGGTTTTTGCTCGCGGCGGTGACCGATCGGCGCTTTGCCCACCGTGCCGCACAACGCTGATTTTTATTTTTTCATTTCCGGCTGCCGCCCGTGCCCGCCCTCCCGCCAGGGCGCA
>VXBQ01003976.1:0-20729 GCA_013400175.1 Phainopepla nitens
ACCAGCTGTGGAAGTGTTCATCCATGTAGGGATCAAAAAGATGCCAGCATCTCCCTCTTTTAGCCAAAGCAGCACAGGATGTGTGTACACCCTAGAACAAAGTATTGCAAGAAACTGAATGACTCACAAAAACACACCTGAAGAAAGCAATGCGCCTGAGCTGGCTTTAACTCCCCTATTTTCTCTTGGTATTTGGGGACACTCAATGTCTTGATGGGGAGCATACAGCAGAACTATGTCCAGTTTGGGTCCCTCATAACAAGAAGGATATTGCAGTGTTGGAGCATGTCCAGAGCAGGGCAGTGGAGCTGAGGATGTGTCTGGAGCACAAGTCCTATGAGGAGCAGCTGAAGGAGCTGGTGGTGTTTATCCTGAAGAAAAGGAGGCTTGGGGGTGACCTTATCGCTCTCTACAGCTCCCTGAAAGGAAGTTGTAGCCAGGTAGGGCTCAGCCCCTTCTCCCAGGTAACAACCAACAGGACAAGAGGAAATGGTCTGATGTTGTGCCAGGGAAGATTTAGTTAGGATATTAGTAAAAGCTTCTTCACTGAAAGCTGGCCAAGCATTGGAACAGGCTGCCCAGAGAAGTGGTGGAGTCACCATTCCCATAGTGTTCCAAAGACAAGTAGGTGTGGCACTTGAAGACATGGTTTAGTGGTGGGCTTGGCAGTGGTTGGTTAGCAGTTTAACTGCATGGCCTGAGCTGTCTTTTCCAACATTATTGATTCTATGATTCCATGCTTGTATGACCAGCAATTAAAATCATGTTTGTATTGTGATCCATCTGTGCATTGCAGTGGCCATTCTCTGCTACATGCCATTTGTACTGGTGTTTCATTTAAATGCTGTATTGCTCTGCTAAACCAAAATCCTGTGTAGCATCAATTTACTTGGATACGTAAAATTTCACTAAAAATTAAACCTTCCAGGTGTATCAGAAGGTATCAGATGCTAACATCCCAGCCTAGATCTCCCCAACCATTTGGCTGAGTTCTGTGGAAGGTTATACACTTGGGAACAAAGCAATACAAACTTCTGGGACTCAGATGCTGAGGGCAGCAAAAGGAAAGGCAATGATTTATCATAATAAGATGCCTCTTCCAGAATCCATTGTGGTTATTGACAACTTGTGCAAACATACCATGAATTATCTTTAATAGAAAATGAGAATGAAACAGTGATCACCATCTTCACAAATAGCAAGTCCAGGAATAACCTCTAATGGATTATTCTGCAATCAACCCTAAAAAGTTGTGAGAATTAATTAACTGCACTGTGCAGTTAATCCTGGAGATGCCAGGACTGTGAAAAGCCATTTTTTCCACTAGGACACAAAGCATATCCAAGCACCTTAGAGAGCCTTAGGACAGATTCAGCTGCCTGTATAGACACCTGTGCTTCTGTATCTGCTTTTTCCCATCTGCCAAATGTAACTGAGTTCTTTTTGTGGGGAATGAAGGTAAAGAATTGTTCCACAGTTCCAAAACGGCCATGCAAGATTGGAATGTGCAATCTGGGCACACTGACAAGGCCTTAGGCTAAACAGCAGAAGATTTGGGGGATGTATGCAGACATATACAAAGTCAGGGCAGGAAAACCTGAGACCTTACACAAAGCCCAGACAAGCATGAACCATGGTTTCTCTACTTTTCTCCCAGCACTCCCACCAAGACCTCTCCCTCGTAATCTCCTGCACATACTCACTGAGGAGGACAACAACAAGGGCAAAGCACACCAAGAGGAGCAGCAGTGAGATCAACCATGGCAGCCAGAGTGGGTATTTCTGAGGGTGGTGCTCAGGCTTCTTTGTCTCAGGAGGTACTAGAAGTGAAAGAAATACAACAAACAAAACACCACAGTCAGCTATGGGTCCATCAGTCCACAGTCGACATATGAAGGATGCATTACTCAAGGGAGAACTCCTCAAAAGAAAAAAAAAAAAAAAATTTCATTTCTGATGTGGAAGTTACAAGGTTTGGGAGGAGGGCAGACTGGGACAGAGCAGACAATGTCTGAGGTTTCTGGAGAAAAGTCAAATTCAGTGAGTGTTGATAATTGTTGGTGTTTGGGGGTGAGCCCTTCACAGGGCCTCAAAATCTGCAGTGAAACAATGTCTTTCTAGATTGAGCCCAAAGCTGCCAAATGTAACATTGCTCAAACCATGATACTTGAGATATACAAGGGAAGATTTCATGTTGACTTTTGCCCAGAAAACTTTTTCTTCCTGCTTAGCTTTTTGGACTTCCTGTGCAGAAGGTTGGTGTAATCTAAGTGAGGATGAGAGACAAAAAATGTGCAAGGCTGTGATGGCACATCATCATTGGGAGATTAAAGGATATATTTTTTCCTTCATCTCTGTTTTCCAAGTCAGGATTCAAAGATTTGCTGTAATAAAACTAGGTTGTGCTAGGCTGGATATCTGGGGAGAACAGAGGGCTGAGTAGCCCGAGTAAAGTACTCAGATTAGGATTTGCCAGGACTTCACTTTTGTCCAGAGGGATATTGCCAGTACTGAGGAGGTTTGGGAGCAGGTAGGAGAGTGGGTCACGGGGAAGGAGAAGCAGAATTGTTAGGGGATTGTTCTAGTTTGTGGCAGGTACACAAACCAGGGCAAATAGGGTAAAGAGACAGCAGCACTCACTGCAGGACAGGAGTAAAGAAGTTTTGGGAGAGACTGCTATTAAAGATAAGATTTAGGGAGCCTTCATTCGTTGTTCAGCATGAAGCTCCCAGGTCTGTCAGCAGCCAAGTGTGCCTGCCAGACATGCCTAGTAAGCAAGACTGCCAGAAACCTGTTCTTTGTGGAAGCCTTTTAACTACTTCCCAAAGGCTTGGGAGAGACTGCTACAACAGGGCAAAAGGCATGATCTTTCATTATCTGGGGAGAAAATGTGTGGACAGACAAGGTCCAGGTTTTCCTGATCAAATCATGTTTTTCTAGCCAGAGCTTTTGCCTTAGTGAAAACAAGGAGCCCCCTCATGATATGGAGCCCAACCACCTACTTCGGAAATAGCTCTAACCAGTCCAATTGATTTTTTTGATATGCAGCACATCCAGAGATTGTTCAACCTATGCCCAGTCAGACCTGAGCATCTCACACTCACACCCAGGTGACACAGGGAGCACTGCATGCTGTGCACCTCAGCAATACAACTGAAGTGCAGCAATCTTGTGCACACTCGGTGGGTTGAGCTCCCTGCAAAATGCTTTCCACAGCTGGTCTGTGCTCTGTAACCTGTCCAGCATGATCACAACACTACACACCCGACGTCTTTGGAATAATCATTTGGAACACAATGGGCAACTTCCACCACCCCCACCTCACCACAGTGGAAATGCTAACTACATCCAGAACCAACTAATCTTGGTGCACTGAAAACAGTGAGCTTTCAAGTCAGACAGGACTATGTACACTCTTTATTTCCATGACTCATGCCTCAGAGCAGGCAAGGAATAACCTGGAGCCAATGCTCTGTTTGGGATTGTAAAACTGAAGTAAAGCCATAAATAGGCAAGATAATGTCTTTAGGCAGCAGTAATTATTTATTTCAGTTTAAACAATTATTATTGATTGATTTATACACACATACTTTTACTGCCCTGGAACTTGCTGTTGTGTCAGGCAGAAGCAGTGAGCCTTACATAGAACATCTCTGCGAGTTTCTCCTTGTGGCATGACTTCAGAGTACATACTAACCAGAATATGCTTTAAATTTGCATGAAGTCTAGTAAAAGAACCATTTTACCACTGTAATTTTTAAGAGGAAAAAAAATTGTTTGTTGGTGTGTTAAATGTTTTTCAGAAGTGGAAGACATCAATAACAGATTTGGATCTCCCACCAGATCTTAAATAATTATTCTTCTGTATGTTTTAGGGTGTTCAAGTTTTGGGTCTCTCTTCTCCAAGGACCATTTCTCAATCAGCCATGGACAATGGGATTATGTTTCTGCAGCCAGTACCACTTCTCATGAAGTTGCAGAGTACAGCTGACTGCTCTACTATAAGCAAGCATGTTGATTCTCCTACCCTTTCCACAAGCAGCAATCTGTAGTCTCACTCAGAGGCAAGAGCAGCCAGGACTTGGGCTTATTTGCTGCTTTGGGGGCCCCTCCACGTTTGTGACAGATCAAAACCACAGTCTCTACTGTTGGTACTCAGCATGGTCCAAAAATTACTCTTTCAAGACTACATAACATGTAGGGTACTGAGGGAGCCCAAACAGATTCCTTAATGAATGCTCATTTGAAGGCTACTGTTTGTGCTCCTGCTAGTCACTCCTGTTCATGTCCCAGCTCCCAGTCACTTTTCCTCTTGGAGATGTTCCTCAAGACTCTTAGTTCAAAACTCCTTCAGTCTCCTGATCAGTTAGCTCCTTTCTCACACCAATCCATCAAGATCAGGTAGGAACCAGAGTCACAGAATGAAAAATATCCATTTCTTCTTCTTCAGCCCCGCTCCCTCCAGCTCCCTTTCTCCCAAATAACCCATTCATTCCTTACCTTTGACCACTGGAGCTGGTGATTCATTTTTGAACTTCACCTCAGCATAGGTGATTTCTGATGCCATTTAATCACAGTGTGACCCTGCCCCTAGTTTTGCCACGTAATTTAAGCTCCTTGTTTCCAGAGGATGATACAAATAGGTTACTGAGCCTTTCCCATCTGTTCATTCACCCTCTGCCCATCAAAGAAGGCTGTGCTGAACACTGGAAGCACTGGTGATAATCTGAGAATTCCTGGGAGCTCAGAAATGCTCCAAAGAGATCTTCAGTTTCTTAGCTCCGGGAATCAGCCCTGGCAGCATGGAAGATTTTGAGACATAAAAGAAAAATGAGAACCTAACAACTGAAAAGGAAGTTACACCCCTCCTTCCCCATATTAGATTCTCAGCTGATAGGCTTCCTTTTCAAGACATTTAGAGGGGCTTTTTTTAACTCTTTTTAATTCTCTTACTTAACTATCTCCCCATATTTTCATGCCATTCTTTGCCTTTTAGTAATTCTACCATTGCTCTTACATTTGCAGCTATCACAGGTCCTAGCCCAGTTTAACCTGCAGTCCAGTACAAAATGCATTCTGCCCTAATTGTCCCTTGTGGTTAAGCTGCATTTGCTACATCAAATGTAGCAGCTATGTCTCATTCTTCAAAGTTAGTCCCAGTTGGAAGCTAGCACTAGAACAAATCTCCGACTAGGAAATGTTCCTGTAGAAGTGAAACTGGGGAGTTTCAGCCTTAGACAGAGGAATAAAAATAATCAGAAAGTAGATATATCCATAAAGAAACAGAAGGATCAGGCTGGGGTCAGGGAGGAGAACAAGCAAAGTGGAATTTAAAAAAAAAATATGTTAATGGTCTGAGAGATTATTGGGAAGAGTACACACAGAAACTTTTCTATAAAACCTGATACACAGCCTGTGGAAGTTCAGAGCAGTGCTTGCTTCATGCTCCATTTCAGAGGCTGAAAAGGGATGGTTTACATTTTTCTGTTACTTTTCCAACACTGTCATTTATCTCCCTTATCTGCTTTCTGGTAAAGACCTTTGATATTACCTCGGGCAAAATGTCAGTGCTTAGTCTGATTTCAAGCTGGAGCAGATCTTGAAAGGAGACAAGGGACATGGCTGCTGAGATACATTCTAAATCAGAAAGACTTCTGAGGACAGATGCCAATAAGTCAGGCAGGGTGAAGAGGGTTCAGTCAGCAGATAGGACAAAGGTTTGGGTCGGAAGGGACCTTCAAAGACTGTCTTCTCCAGCCCACCTGCCATGGGCAAAGACATCTTTCACTACATCATGCTGCTCAAAGCCCCTTCCAACCTGGCCCTAAACATTTTCAGCTAAGGGGAATCTGCAACTTCTCTGGGCAACCTGTTCCAGTGTCCCAGCACCCTCATTGTAAAGAATTTCTTCCTTATATCCAATCTAGATCTGGCTTATTCAGTTTAAACCAATTACCCCTTATCCTACCACTACAGGTGCTGTTAAAAGGCCTCTCTCTATCTTTCTTATAAGCCCTCTAAGCACTGAAAAGCCACAACAAGGTCTCCAAAACAATCAGAAGGAAGAAGCTGGTTAGTTTGGCTAGCTGGAATTTCCTTAAGACAGAGCAGAATGAGATGCTCACAAGACATCCAGAGAGCACAGATGGTAAATAGAGCAGAGCTGGAGATGAGATAGGGCAGTGGAAGGAAGAACATGCACCAGACAACCAAGGAGAACAATGTGGCAGAGGGTAAAGGGAATATGAACACAGATTATGGAGAACTGCTCCAAACAGAGTGGGGCATATGTAACTGGATGTCTTTACCAAGGACCCTCCTCGTGTCTTGTGTGTCCAGAGCTAACTTTACTTCTACTTTATGTATTGTGTGCAAAGAGGGTGACGTTTACACAAGAATAAGAACGGCTGCAGGAGAGAAGCCTGGTCCCTCACGCAAGCATGCTGCCTGCTTCTCTTTCCAATATCCTTCCAGCACTATCTTCTTCTTCAGTCTTGGCCCTCTCACTGGAATTAAGCCTCCTAAGTGTCTGCTGAAATGCAGTTAAGCCCTCAAATTTCTTGTTGAGAATTCAGTGCAATCCTTTGCGTGCTTCCCCCTCCTCACCCAACCAAGCCTCAGCAGACCCAGTCTCATGGGGAAAAGGCTTACTTCCTGGCAGAGTTTCACGATTTCCACTGTGAAGAAACAGGAAACACAATCAGCAGACAGAGAAGGAAGTTACAGAGCAGCTTCATGAGCTTTTTCCATTGAAACACATCTCCAAACACAGCTGAGGCATTTCAAATGCAAATTCAGGCTCTAGCTGCTCTTTTTATTAGATTACATTAGACTGCACTCAAACATCAGTAGACAGCTCAATTCTTCTTTGTCAGCCATCAGAGCTGTTGCCTGCTGTCAAAATTCAACCCTGAATCATACTTCCATAGGATGTAGTACTGAGCCAATGTGGAACAACAATCACATGATATTCCTGAGGGGAAAATCTGTCCTTTGAATTTGGTATGCACTGATGGCATGTAAATGAGTGGGAGATAGGAACAACTGGACCCTGCAGTTAGTTGTGGCGCTGAAAAAATAATTTAAAAAAAATCTTGCTTAAAAAACCCCAAAACTCATGCTTTGCTTCTTTGCATTCTCACTGCTGCTCCTCAGTAACTCACTTCCCCCTCCTCCTGTGTTCTGCTCACTTCCTTGTCCTCCCACTATACCTGTGTTTCCCCACAGATGTCATTCAGCTCAGCCCTACCCCACACTGCCAGGTACCTCCCATGCTCTTAGCTCCTTTCTGGGACTCCCACAGTTCTGCTTTCCCTCCCTACTTGTGCTCCAGCTGCTGGTTGCTCTGCAAGCTCCATGGCACCATTTGTCCCTGACCCAAAGAGAAGGCAGCAGAGGCACTAATGCTCTTTCTCCCCTGCCTGTCAGTGGGGTTTGAATAAGGTGGTATCTGCAAGCCTTTCACCCCACAGCCAGCATCACCCAATTTAGCAAGCAGGTCCATGTGAGCAGATAAAACAGTGCCATTGCACATGCCTTACTTCTTTTGAAAATCCAGCTGAACCCGAGGAGTTAAATTCAAATTTATAGGCAAAGAGTAGGACTTGAATCCTAAAGCTGTGACCCATATATTCCAAAAGAAATACCATTTTTAAATTGACCACCACAGACAGCTCTGCTGGAAGCTGCAGAGAAGGGACACACTTCTTACAAGCCAGTTT
Source organism: Phainopepla nitens (assembly GCA_013400175.1). Classification (NCBI taxonomy): domain Eukaryota; kingdom Metazoa; phylum Chordata; class Aves; order Passeriformes; family Bombycillidae; genus Phainopepla; species Phainopepla nitens. The sequence continues at coordinate 7,722 of VXBQ01003976.1, forward strand.
GAATAGAGAGGAGCAGCTGAGGGAATTGAGCTGAAGGCTTATGAGTCATCACATTTGACATGGAGGTTACACAGGGACATCACACTGGCCACCCAAACACGTAGACCCTCTTTAGAAGATTTGACAAAAGGCAAAATGAAGCTGACAAGACTAAAATTATTTCCCAAAGGTATTATCAATATGCATTTTTCAACAAGCTGACCTTGCAGTCAAATGAAGACAATTGAAATGAGCATGACCTCCAGTAAGTGCAAAACCATAACAAAGCAAAGGTGTGTGAACTTCCTTGAACTCTTTATATTTGATATGATACCTTGAGGGCAACTGAAGAGCAGGGTATAAAATAGGCAGTCAGAGAGAACAAGGACATGAAAACAAAGCTAAATTATTTGTCACCATGGAATAAATTGGTGAAATTTACACACAAGAACCCTGGTTTGTGGAGGACTATACCAAAGGATCTGTCCAAAATAAAAGTGATTGTGCAAAATGTATGGAATTTGCAGGTCTGGGCAAGACGGTCCCAGGGATTCTCAGGAAATTCAAAGGTGAAACAGTTGCTCATAGTAGTGGGTCACCTTTTGCGTTAAATTATCTTTTAATCAGCAAATCCCAGGCTGGCAGGGAACATATCAAAGAAGGGGAAGGGGTGAAATCTCAGGGAGATTTAGGAAGTTAAAGGTTTGACATCTCTAGTGGTCTGATCAATATAACAAAAGAATTAATTGATGGGCATGCATGTATGATGTACTTTGGAGAGAGTCAATTTAACTCTTGTAAGGAGATCCTGCCTCTTGTGGGTCTTTGCCTACAGTCCTGACATCACCTGCTCTTACAGCACTTGGAGCTAGCACAGACTTCCAGGTCCCTTAGGCAAAAGCCTAAACCAAATCCAGGCTTTATACCCCTGCACCTGGCTGAGAAGAGCATGAGAAGTGAATACATGCCACCTTCTTCCTTCTTCACACCACCTTGCTCCTTTTCAGGGATTAAGGCTATGGAGCCGAGCAACCAAGGGCATAAAAAGGCACTGGAACACGGAGAATGGGAAGCCAAGGCCTGACATTGAGCAGTTAATAAGGGATGTCAGATAATAAATAGAAGGGATTCAGGCAGCAAGAGCTCCTTGAGAGCTCCTGAGGGATTGGGCTGGTTAGAGAGACTCTAGCAATAAGTGATCCCATTGTGTACCCTGCTGCATGGAACTGCTTAGGGAAGGGAGGAGTAGGATGCTGCAGTTTGCACTGCTCCAGGGGACAGTGCAGGAGCACAGCAGCCTCCTGGGATCCTAGAGAAAGGCACACAATGCCCTTCTCAGCCAAGGCTGATACTGGCCAGAGCTGCAGGGAGAAGAGACCTCTTCTGGAAGCCAGTCAACCCCTCTAATGAAAGAAGGTGAACCAGGGTTCCATACAGGTTGCTAGGAGACCAAGGGAAAAATGGCTTATACGGAGGTGTGAAAGCACAGGAAAAAGATATTTGAGCATCCACGGGCGAAGAGGAAACAGGGAAGTACTGAACGGACAGTGGGAAAGGGGAGTGAGAGCAATGAGTGGGATGGGTTAAACACAAAGTAGCACTGTGAAGCCACACAAGTTTCTGGCAGGTGGCAGCACTTCACCACAGGCAGGCCTGAGTCGGCAGAAAGACACGGAATCCTGAGCAGAACCGCCCAGCGTGACACGAACACATTGCCAGAGATCAGCAGCTCCCCAAAACGCTGTGGTTACAGTACCATGCAGAACACAGGGGAACAAAAGAAAAGTAGGAGTGATAAAAAGAAACGTTCCTCCCCAAAACAGCTTGTGCTTTTCTCCCCTGGCCACATCCCTGCCAAGTTTTAGTATGTGCTGAGGGTTTCCAGCAGAAGAGAGAGATCATGTCCCAAAATTACCTGAGCTGAAGGAGCTCAAACTCCGTGAGAACTGGGAAGGGAAAGTCATGTGCTCACTCTAGTGTGACAATAGGTTACCAAAATCCCTCAGGTGTAAGGGAAGGAGTAAGAGAAGGAAGAACATGAGCCAGAGAATCTTCGAAGACACAAGAAGCCCCAACCTGCCTCTTTATATGTAGCATTAACAGAGGATTTTCTTCAGAAGAGCAAAGATATGTTTTAGTTATTTCCCCCAATTAACAGATTACCACATCAAAGCCAACAGAGAGCACATGCAAATGCAGTTACCTCAGAGCTTTGTTTTATGCCATTACTGGGAACATTGCACCTTTGTCTCCTTCCTCTTTTGGATCTGAGTCACAAGTCTCAAGGCTATAAATTGTTGGAGATCAGAACCAGATACTGCAGTTGCTTGCCACAGCATCACATCTGACTTCAAACCTGGGCTAGATCCAAGTCCTGGTCAGACCCCAGTGGCCTGTTTTCAGAGGTGGGGCTGTGGAGTTTATCTTCTTAGAGTGGACATATGGAATTCTCATGCACAAATTGTGGCCACATAACACCTCTCCACAGAAGCAATTCTTCATGTTTCATTTCCAGTTCTAAGGATTGCACAGATCTCCACAGCCTTGAATTCAGTTTGGCTACTCTCTGCCCAGTGAGATGAATGCACGTGATCTCCCTCTCCTGCAGGGGGAATGGAGGGAGTGGAAAGAAAGGCAAAAAAATGGAAAACAACCACAGTCACCAAGCAATTATGGGGCTGCCACATAACATCACCCAGACTCCTGCTATAACTTTAGGGCCACTCTTATTGAAACTTAAACTGTTTCCCTCCACATCCTCTCCATGCATGTAAGTGGAATGCAGTAAAAAACGTTCTCATGGGGAGGTTCTGGGGAGAGCTGTGCTGGTTAGGCTGTCCCAGCAGGTGTTACTGGAATAGCAGCACAAACCTGGAATAGCAGCACAAACCTGGAATAGCAGGTGCAGAGCTCCCTCCCCACCTCCTATCCTCAAGGGCAGATTTATCAGGAAGACTGCAAGTGGCCTCTGTAGCCAAGGCAGCCCTGCAGGCCATTTGCAGCCTCCCAGCCCAACCTGTGATGGCCAGCAGCAAGGTGAGGGGACAGCATCTGTCTCCAGAGCAGCCATGTGTCCAGTCAGGATGGGACAAAGCAAAAACTGAAAACAACCACAGAAAGCTGAATTAAATCCAAGGAGTACAGTCAGCTCAACCAAACACTCCTTTGCACCTTATCAATGAAACATGATGGGAAAGTTTTCATACCAAGCAGAGAGGCCCCAAGCTTTGGGGTTCAGCCATATGCAGGAACCTCCTCATGACACAGATGTCAACACTGTCAGATGGGGAAAAGTAATTTTTTTTTTTTTTTTGAAGAGCACACTCTCCAGGTGCCTGTGTCACCCACTTTTACTGTGCCAGGACACTGAAGTCCGCACAGGGAAGCAAAGGGCAGGCAAGTGGCACTCCAGGGCAGGCAAATGGCACTCCTGCACAGAGCTGGCACCGACCCAGAGGGCAAAGGGCCCCTGCTGCTGACTCCCTGCCGGCTGGGACTGACTAAGAGGGCAAAGTGCTCCTCGATGAGTCACGCCGGCCTGCAGCACCATGGCCCATGTCTCTTAGACTCTGCCTCCAGAACACAGTTATTTGCATATTCAGCATTTTGAGACTGGACATGACAGGATCAGCACATCATCCTCATCTTCACAGAGCCTCTGCCCTTTCTGAGGTGAAGGATGACTGTCAGATAGATCTCAGTGTTTCTCTTCACTGATCAACCTCCCACGTCAGATATCTCACCGCACTTCTGGCCCAGTGTGGGACTCACCTCAGCACAGCTGAGCACAAAAGCTGTGCTAGGAAATACTTCAGACTGGAGGTATCTTGTTCAAACCTTGCTCAAATCAGGACTACTTTTGGAGCTAGACCAGACTACCCAGAGCAAGTTATCTGCTTACAGTAGCCCTGTTTCTGTATGGGATGTATCGCTTAAGGGCTGTTCCTGCTTTTCTACCCAAAAAGAGGGATTTCCAAGCACACTTTGTACAAGTACCCATGGTACTGACTTAGGTACTTAGGCACAAAGTGACTCAGCTTTAGGTACTGGTGACAGCAACCCCTAATGCTGGGCCAGACATACAGCTGTATCTATAGCCACTTAGCATATATTCTCTGAAGAAAATGCTCTCCTACCCCTTACCTCTCACTGGAATCCAGCTCCTTGTCCCTACCAGCTAACCAAAAGGATGATTTGTGTAGCACTACCAACCCAGCATCTCACACATCTTTGAAGAGTTTGCTTAACACCATAAACATGGACTCACGAACAAGTGCTTGGCCACCACTTCAAGAAAGACTAGGAGGAGTTCCATTCCTTTGGGCCAAACTTTGAAGACAACAGACATCCATACCTGTATGCACACCAACCACAAGAGGAGATGTGTGCCTGCCCTGGGATAGCTCAGTTCCAAGCCCTACATTATGGTGTTTGTGCATGAGGGCTACATTTGGAAGCACCAGTTCCATCATTGCTAAATTATCAAACCACAAATCAGCAGCTGCGATTTCTTTTCAGAGAGCATCCCACCAGTGCTAGCCAGGTCTCAGGTGATGTCTGCTTGCATCCCACCCGCCACTCTCTCGACTGCTGGGTGCCCTGGAGACTGTGGCTGAGCCCAGGGATTGCGGGAAAGCCCGCAACAAAGGGATTTGGCAGCAGATGGCAGCACACGGTCACGGGTGAGACTGAGCTCAGCGTCTGGTCGCGGGTGTCACCAGCCCAGCCAGCGCCACACCTCTGTACATGCCTAACACACAGCGCTCAACACAAGGGATGCAAGTTACAGGCGGTTCCCTCCTTTAGGGAATGTCTCTTCAGATTGCTTCAAGGCTTGAAAAGCCAGTCGACTAAGCAGGGCAGCTGCCTCTGCCTCAACATGCAGGAGCTGCCACCCTACAATACTTGGGAAAGAGAAGGGAGAGCAGGCCATTCATTGCAAGTTACCTGCCTGGCCTGCCCTCAGCACAAGTGATGCAAGAAGTCCCCTGCAGATCCCAGCAGTGCCTGGGAAACAGCTCTGGTCAGGAGCCACTACACAGCTGTTGCTAGCTGATCTTTTTATGTTCAGCTTCAAGGAACGTCCATCAGAGCCCCAGCTCTGGATAGGGACATACAGCTGTAGGTAATGGCAGGTGGCAAAATCAAGCTGTCATCCTGCAGTGTGCTTTCCCTGACTCTTAGCATGGACAGAGCTATTTATCTTGGAAGAAAGAGACCAGTTACAGTCTCCAGAGTGAGAGTCTGTTGTTCACGTAATGTAATGAGCACTCATCAGACTTCCTAGACCTGGAGGCATTACAGTGTGTGTTAACCACTTGGGCCACAGTGCTCTGCTTATATACATTAACAGCCCCATTGTTCTTCCTCCTAGAACCTTGTAGATTTATGCTGATTTAGAGGGATTAGTTCAGATTCAGATCCTTTTACCTCATTATCAAAGCTCAGGAAGACTTTGGGGGTTTTGGTTTCCTGTTTGGCTTTTTTATTTCCTCTAACGTACGGCCCTTCTCCATTTCCTCAGGAGTCCAAACACAGCATCAAGGCTTTGTGAAATCTGGCAGGTTTGTGTCTGCAATCCACTTTGTGTGGCTGTGGTAAGAACAGTTGCTGCATGGCTCTGAGACACAAAGTCACAGAACATAGAATATAATTAACGGGAGAAGGGGCAGGGAAATATTCACCTCCCACCTCAACTACAGCTCCCACAGAAGAACTGACAACCAACAACCAGACAAAACTGGGATCTTTCTCTTCACACTTGTTTCCTGATTCTATGTGCTAGTCTGTCCCCAGTTGGAAGAAAGGGAAAACTTGCACAGGACTCACGAAGCTGTGCATTTTAGCAGGTCTTGCTGTGAGGAAAGGCATGGAGCCTGGGAAGATCTCCACACAGGACTGAGCTCTCCCTCAAGTACTGTTTCCCAGTCTTCTGTGCCTCTTTATGCACAAACAGGAGTATACCCCAGAACCTGCCTTAGGTGAACTTCATCTGAAAATTCTCCTGCTCTGGAGAAAGACCTTTTTAGGCTTTTCAATTCTTTCTGCTGCAAGTACCTACTGAAAAGTCTGAGAAGCTCCACCATAGCTTATGGGTAAAATGCTTCATCTTCTCCCTGCTAGGACCTATAAAACATACCCATCCTATTTACTGAAACAAGGTGAAAGCTTTGGTCTTAGAGCTGAAAAAAATGTCTTCCCCCCCACCACCCTCCAGTTACTACTAGAATGTTTGACAATTCAAATAACTTGACTTTAAAGGTTAAGACTTCTTATCTTTACCCAGGCCACAAGGCTTGTGTTCTACTTTCAACACAGCCATATAACAGCTTTGCTGTCTGGCAGAGGAACATGGAGCAAGCATGCTGTGCAAGATGGCTGCAAGCAGGCTTGACGGAACAGTGTCAGGGCCCTGAACATATTCTTCACCTCCTGGGGGATTGGCTGGACTCACGTCCAGCTTAAGTAATACAGGTGTTTGGCTTTGAGAAACCTCAGCAGCATGGGTCTTATCATAGCTAAGGGTCTCACCCTTGGTCCCTCCTGAGCTAGCACAGCCATGCCTGGGCCATGTCCCTGTCTGGCCAGGTACCCTGCTATCTAAATCCTCATCCTGATCTGCTCTGATCTTTGTGCTTAGTTACTTCAGGACTGCTCCTCTGCTGGTGAGGCCACTGCCTCTGCCTGTCCTGCTGTGACTAATCTTCCTGCTTCCTCTCTCTTTCCAGGCAGCCTGTCCTTGCTGCCCTTACCAAAGGGCCCACTGGGCTCACCTTGCCCATCTCTCTAATAGGCAGAGACCGTTTCCCACCTCCCAGCATAGAAAGAATAATTTCTGAAAACATCTGCAGGCTGTAGAAGCCTTTAATGTCTGAGATGCTAAATATCAGGGCAACCAAGTCTTCTCACTTGCTTGTTTTATCCACACAATTACCAAGTCCCACAGGAACCTACACTCAGGCCTGTTTCCATGTTGTTGATTCATTTTGGTATTGTGTGAGTTTTTTACCCCATCTGGAACAGCTGTGTCATTTCTGTGTCCTTCCTCCACACTCCTACCTCTTTGCCCAGACAGAGCCTGAACCCATCACTCCTGAAGTTGCTCTTGTCCAGTCTGCAGGCCACAACAGATATGTAGAAGGATAAGCAGGCTGTGAGAATCTTGCTGGAGACATGAAGACCTTCCACCTAGAGGCTTCCAAAGCAAAAACAATTTGACAACTTAGAAGACTCATGACATTCTTTTCCCCAGTATTACTTGTTTAATTACCATTTGCACCAGTACATCTTATGCTGTATATACATATATCTTTAATTTTTGCTTCTTCAGCTTTTCAAATACATAATATATTATCTCCAGAATACTAAGACAATACAGAAGAGGCTCCTAGTTAGTCGTTAATTGGTGCCATGAACTTCCTCGGTTGGGGAATTGATACATATTTGAAATGACAGGACCTCACAAGAATGTGAGCAAACAAAAAGACGAAGAAAACAAAATGCCAACCCAGCAGAGTCTGTGATGTTGCTTGAAGACTACAGCCATCCACAAGCTCAGGAGGCAGGGAGTTGAAGTACAGTGAGACTGCAGGAGTGACTATGAAGGCAGGGGAGGGCTGGCAGGGGGAAACACCAAGAGAGCCAGGGAATCAGGGTTAAATGACTACCAAAAATACATCCAAGAGCAGTCTGGTCCCCACTTCCACAAGTGGAACTGCAGCAGCTTTAGAGCTATTTCAAGAATGTTGCTCCCCAGAGGGATGGTCTAAGTGAAACTGTCTCCAAAATGCCCTCACTGTAGCCAGACAAAAATGACAAAAGACCTTTGCCAATACAAGGTGCATATGTCTGACTACTCTTTTAAAAGCCTCACCAGAAAATTTTTGCCCAAAGAGAAACATTCCCTTGTGACGGTGTGCTAGAGACACAAAAGTGTTGCTGTGTTGAGTGTTCAAAACAGGAAGCAGCCTTCCAGCAAAGCACCAAAGCCCTAGTGTTCCACTAACTGGGTACAGCTGTCCAAGAGTCACTGAGACTTCCTTCCCAGCTAGTGTTTTGGCTTCTGTGCCAGCATGAAGGGCAGCAATTCAGCATTGTGAGGTTTCCAGCCTGCCCTGTGACTCTGCCCAGAGTAATCCACAGACTTACATCCCAGATCACATCCACAGCTGCTGAAGATGAAGTAGCATCCACACTGAAGGGCGTCAGGAAACTCTCCCAAAGAAAAAAAAGTAGAGAGTCATGGCTTTTTACCTCTTTCTAACTCCCTTAACCACACAGGAAATAGAGGGGGCTTGGACACATTAAAAATAAAAATTAAAAAAAAAAAAGATCTACATTCCAATAAGCAGCTCACATCCCTGAAAGTTGGACTCAGAAGAAAAGTCATAATAAGGAACACAGGTGGGAGAATTTTACTCCCACAGATCTCAGGATTGAGCCTACTATACATTTCTTGCTCAAATAAGCGAGTTGAAAGGGGGAAGGAAATTGTCCCTTCATCAGAGAATAATCTATTGTCCCACCATAACTCTTATTGTAGATATGCAATACTTATAACACAGTGCCAAGTCACAACACAAGGCCAGGGCTCAGGATAGTGATGCAGGAACACGAAATGCTGAGTGGTGGGAATCACCTGGTTGTCATCTAGTGCAAGTAACTACCAAATTGTAAAAAGAGGCTTTTTTTTTTTTTTCTTAAAGCTATTTCCAGTTAAAACAGCTCAGTGATAGTGAGGCCTTTGCCTGGGGTGAAAGGAGTTAAAATGAGAGAAGTTCCTCCAGTGAACCTGCAGGCCAAAGCAGGAGCCTCGAGACGCGGTGCCCCCCTGGAACTACAGCGCAAGGGCAGCAGGTCTACTCAAGGACTTGCATGGCTCCTCCCACAGGAGCACGAGGACATGCAGCACTACCAAGAATTGCACCAAAGACAGAAGAGTAGTGTGTGCATAGGGAGGGTCACTCTCACCACAGATGTCATTAATCCAAGAGGGTTTTGTGTTGAGACAAGACCTAGCTCCTTCGAGGCTCTGTTTAGCAGGTGTAGCCAAATGCAGCTGTCCTCAGCACCGCAAGCTGTAGGGGCTGCGGTCACTACTGAAAGCAGCCACAAAAAGCAACAGCCTAGCCAAAGAAAATTTGAAGGACAAGGAACCCAGAGGCACCTACCCAGCCTCCTCCTGTACCCAGTTGCTTCAAAATTCTTGCTTTCCCTGTATGGAAAGACAGGGGAAAAGAGCTAGGATGTACCATGTAATGGCCAAGTGGATGGAGGAGATAACGCCACCTCTTTCCTCCTTGCCCATCTTGGGAGGAGTCAGCATGCTCTCTTAGAGTTCAGTGGGATCTAAAATAGTAAGTTTAAGGGAAGGTCTGATCTAAAAAGGAAGGATTGTCCCAATTTGATTGAAGACTAGAGAGGTTTGTGCCCCCTCTGATCCCATTTGGTGCCTCTAGGTCATCAGTTTGTCCCATTCCACCGCTTTGATCATTCAGAACTGGACCCAGTTGGACTGCTGAGGAGCCTGATTGGGAACAGCACTGAAATAAAAAAAGGAAAATCAAATGAGCAGATCCAGTAAGACTTCTTAACTTCTGGTTCTTCCCACACCCATCAGGACACTACCCTCCTTGTGTTCCATTCATCACAGTTTACCTGGATGCAGTGCTGAAGTCCCCCCAGAGGTCTGCGGTAGCTGATACTGGTGCCTTAGATGCAGCTGCAGGAGCATCTAAGTCTAAGAGAATATCTAAGGCAGAAGAGAGAGAGAGAAAAAAATACATCAGTTGATCCAGAAAACACTAGAGGCATTTTAACTGTCACCTTAAACAAACTCCTGGACGCAGGGGCAGAGAATCTTGGAAGGGACTCCAGCTTTCCCTGACAGAAGTCAGACTCTTTGAGGTGTTTGTTACAACAGCATCTCCTTCTGCTGAATGTGCACACCTCCAGCTGACTCTGCAAGGATACACTGCCTTCAGGAACTATTCAGTCTCCACTCAGCACACCACCTAAGACACCTGTCACTTATTAGCTCTCCCAGCAGACATAAGGCTCAGTCTCAACCCAAGCTCAGCAATCATAACAGCTGCCAAACAGGCACCACCTTAACAGTAAAAACCATGCACTGGGACCACATGAGCCCTACTCAGAAGCTCGTGGTTTCCTCTTACTCTAACCTGTGGACAGCACTGCTGAAGTCTCTGCCTTCACAAAGGGATCATCAGCTCTCCAGACACCTCTGCATGGTCACACTTTTAGCACAGCATCCAGAAGACTGCAGCAACCTCTTCATTACAGAATCACAGGATGATTTAAGTTGGAAGGAACCTCCAAAGATCATCTCATCTAGTGCCACTGCCATGCCATGAGCAGGGACATCTTGCACTAAATCAGGTTACTCAAAGCCCCGTCCAATCTGGTCTTGAATACTTCCAATGAAGGGGTATCCACTGCTTCTGTGGGCCACCTGTTTCAAGGTTTCACCACCCTCATGGTAAAAATTTCTTCTTTATATCCAGTCTAAATCTACCCTCTTTCTGTTTAAGCTTTTACCCTTTGCCCTGTCACTACAAGCCCTGGTAAAGAGGTCTTTCTCCATCTTTCTTACAAGCACTCTTATATAGTGAAAGGTCTCCCCAGAGCGTTGTCCTCTCCAGGCTAAACAACCCCAACCCTCTCATTCTTCCTTCACAGGAGAGGTGCTCCAGCCTTCTGACCATTCCCATGGCCCTCCTCTGGACCCAGTATAACAGCTCCACATCTTCCTTGCACTGGGGACAGCGGAGCTGCCGAAGAGACCAAAACCCTTGGGACACAGCACGTCTCAGAGGGCACTGCTGGCACTGGGTTGAACACAGGTTTGCTGAAGCAGCACCTGCCAGTGTCTGTTTACCAACTGCTTACCTGCACTGCTCGCATTACTGGATTTCTGCACAGGGGGTGGTGTGACATGGTTGGCAATGGCTGTGGAAGAAGGGGGAGGTATAGGAGGGACTGCAATTTTGCCTCCCGGTGGGGGCGGCAGCAGGCTTAGGCCCCCTGATCCAGACACACGGGGCTTGGCTGCTCCTCCTTTCTTTGACGTCATGTTCTGTGTTAAAAAAAAATAAATTAAAAAAAAAGGAAGTGTAAAGAGGAGTCTCCATTGGCACATCCAGAGAAAGAAGCAGGGTAAACTGGTCTGCTTACCCCAATATTTAGTTTGATGGTCTGCCCTTCCTTAAACCCTAAGTCTAATTTGGGACGTGTGTCAGCTTCCTGGGACTCCTTGGAGATTTCAGTCTCCTGCTTCACCCACCTAAAAAGAAGAGAGGAAGACATGAGACCCTGTGGCAAAAGGGAACAGTGTTCTAGAAATACGTGTGATTTCTCTCTCCATCCCACCAAACTACCTTGCCTTGTCAAACCAGCTACTTCCCTACTCCTGGTGTCACACAGCACAAAGTTGGGACCACCACAAACCCATGATGCTGTTTAAAACTGCACCTGGAGCATCACAGGACCTAAGCTTAAGACTTACAGATCTGACCCTCAGCTTGCACAACAGCTGGCAGCACACACAAGTGCCCCTTGCCAGAGCAGGGCTTCAGGGCAATGAAACTCCAATGAAACCTGTGCTAAATGAACATGCACCACCACCCACCACGTTCTAGAGACCAGAGGAAAAACACAATTCCAGAAAAGCAAAACTCACTTGAAGTGATCCTGCAAAGAGACGTTGAAGTCAAAGGCATCACCCCGATCTGTGAAGCCAATGCCTATAAAAGCACTTCGTCCTAGCAAGGAGACAGGAGGAGTCACTGGAGGTGCCCCGAGACTGGGCCACAAGTCCCTCTGCTTGTCCTAAAGCACTCTGTGCTACCTCTCTCTGACACACCTGCAGCTGCATGCCAGCAGCTCACAGCAGCTCATTGTCCCTAGCCTTCAGGATGCACCCTTCTTCCCACGGGGCGTGCTTGGGAACCAAATGTTCCTTCCCAGCCCAGCCCCTGGACTCTGTGCAAGGCAGAGAACCTCCTCTGTTCACCTTGCCCTCAGACCCCTCCAGGCATACCACCCGGCCTTTTCAGCATTCCCAACACCATCTCCATCCTCCTGGCACATCCCCAGCTCCACCTGGGTCTCCTCCACCCCTAGCACTTGGCACTTAAACGGGCCCCAACTCACCAGTCCCATCCTGAATTCGAATGACAAAGTAGCGGCTGGAATCTGCCACAGTCTCCACCGCAATGCCAGGGTATTGATCTATAGGGGCCTGGGCAAAAAGTTCTCCTGCAGACAAAGAATCAGGTGTTAAGGAGAGCAACCCCTTCCTAAAGTGTGGCCAGGGCTGCCATGCACAGCTCTGGGCAGGCTTAGAAACATAGGCTCAGGGGCAGCAATCACAGCCACAGCCTTGCCAAGGCACAGCCTTTCCCTCACCTGAAACCTTATCCTCCAGTTTTATGTAAGCGGTTTTGCCTTTGGAGGTGACACGAAGCCGCCCTGTCCAGTCTGGATGGTCCAGCTTCCAGTCAGATGCCCTGAAAGGAAGAGCAGCTGATCACTGACCATAGTCAACCTCTCCAATTCTGCCCAGCCACCTCAGCAGAAGTCTCTGCTCCCAAACCCTCAAACTGCCTTATTCCATTTCCCTCCTCGAATAAGACATGGGGTGTCAGCTCCTCTCTTGCTGCTGCCAATTGATGCACGACTCTGACTGGCATCTCAGGGCAAAGGGAAAGAGACAGTCCAGAGAACATCAACTCCTCACCTTTATAAGCTTGCAAAAGAGGCGGGACAGAAGCCCAGAAACTCACTTGAACAGGAAATCCACAAAAGTGACTTGTGAGCACTGGGAAGACCCCAAAAATTAATTAGTAACATGCTGAAAAGCCACTCCATTACTCTACCCTACTGTTGTAAAATAGCAGCGAGTACTTCTGAGCGTAGACGCAGCTGACTTACACCAGGCAAAACACAAACACAGACATTTTGACTGACCCATCACACTCTTTGCCACAGACTCTTGTGAAGGAAAAAAAA
>VXBQ01003976.1:21875-57699 GCA_013400175.1 Phainopepla nitens
CATGTTTGTTCGGGGCGCCGTGTGCCGCCCGGCAGGGGAAGGGCCGGGCGGGATGGCGGCAGGGGCTCTGTGCCGCCACACGGCAGGGGAAGGGCCGGGCGGGATGGCGGCAGGGGCGCGGGGCTCTGTGCCGCCACACGGCAGGGGAAGGGCCGGGCGGGATGGCGGCAGGGGCTCTGTGCCGCCACACGGCACCCACCCCGCTCCCCCCGGGGCTGCTCCCGTGCCGCTCACCTGCGGGGTTAAGCGGCCGCGTTCTTTCTGTCGTGCGGGGATTCGGCGGCTTTTTGGTGAAAGAACAAGCCAAAAAGGAAGTGCGGCACAAAGCACGACAGGTTTTGCTGCTGGAAGTGGTGGAAAGGCCAGCTGTGCAAAGCTTAGTTTCAGGAGTGGGACTTCCCCCAAAGTGTGGCCAAAGTAAGGATGTATAAATAAACTAGTAGCTAGTTAATTTATCGATAATGCTGGCAGCATTTAAACCACTCTTTCAATGGTGGCTTCTCAGTGGAGACTGGTGTTGAAGTTTAGTGCTGTGCAGCATCCTATCAGTCTCAAAAAGTGCCAATGTTTACTCTGAAAAGTGGAAGAAAAGGCGTAAAAAAAGTTTAAAAATCACATAAAGCCGTGTCTGAGCATTCCATGTCAAGCATTGGAACTTGCTGCCTAGGGGAGTGGTGGTCACCATCCCCGGAGGTGTTGAGGCAAAAATAATCAAAATAATCACTGAAACATCACTAAGTTTGAGGTTTTGGCGTTTTTTATGTGTTTGTTTTGGTTGTGGGTTGTCTTTGGGTTTTTTTTGGTTTTTTTTTGGTGGTGGTGGTGGTGGTTGGTTTTGTCGTGGAATTGTTTGGTTTGTGGGTTTTTTCTTTTTTTTTGGTTGGTTGGTTTGCTTGGGTTTTGTTTGTTTTTGTTTGTTGGTTGGTTGGTTTTGTTTTTTTTTTGTCGGGTTTTTTAAAATTTTGTTTGTTTGCTTGTTTTCCCAGTAGGGAATAACATTAGTTAATGCAGACAGCACCATTCCCAGCCATGGCTGTCAAGTCATCATTCTCTGTATTTTTTTCTTGTTCTATAACTTTTCTAAGATCAAGGGCCAGTACAGCATACAGAATTCAAGAAGAAACATGCATTTACCTTTTGGATAGAGTTGCTTGTTGACCTTATTTTTCATTAGAACTTCCTGCCGTGACTGCTAAGTTCTTTCATTGAGCACTAATAACTTAGCGGGAGTACACCCCTCCACGTGTGTGGTTACGGCTGCTTTTCCAAGTTCAATGATTCACAATTAGCACTATTCAATTTCACCTCCCTCTTTACAGTGCTGTCATTCAGCGTGCCACAGTCCTCCTACGGTCCCTCTAGAAGGAGAGCACCTCGGATGAGGGAGTGGCAAAGGGCCAACTATTAGAAGGCATGTGAGGAAAGACTCACAAGCAGCACCCGAACGCCAGGAATCCATCTCCCATTCAATTCCACTGAGACTTAACCAGCAGAGAACATAACATTCTTCTGCTTGGTTCAAACAAGCACCTCTGGACCAAAAATGTACAAAGCACTGCCAATAACCACTAAAGTTTTTTTTTGTTTTGTTTTTGGTTTTTTGTTTGTTCGTTTGTTTTGGGTTTTGGGGGGCTTTGTTTGTTTTTTTACTTTTTTTTAAATTATATTTATATTAGCAGAGAGATTGAAATCTTGAAATAGAACATATTGAACCTGGAGGATAGATCTCGTTAAGGACCTTCCTGCCAAGTAGGGCTTGACTGGCAGGTCCCGTGGTGGTGACCAGGCTATGTGTCCCCCAGCAAAAATGAGCCCCTAGGAGTCAGCTCCTATCAGCACTGCCTGTCTGGGCCCGAGGAGCCCCCCTGGCAGGATGGCAGCTGAGACTAAGATGAAGCTACAGGAATTTTCCTGGCAGGCTGCTGACAGACAGCCTGTCTATCTTTGTGGGTACAGCTCAGCCTTGCCCTGTCTTCCTTTTTCTGGCTTTGTGTTGGAGGCAGCATCTGTGTCTTTCACAGACACGCTCAGGAGCAGAAGTCTGCTCTGTCACGGTTCATTTTCCAGACCAAAACCAAAATACTGAGGCTGATTGTTTTATGTCTGGGCTTTGTCGTTTCTGCTAGGAGTCTTGATTTCCCAAATTCTGAGGGGTGAGGGGGAACCCCCTTGTTAAATATTAGAAATACCTTGCCCTGGAAGTCTTCTGGTTTTATTGCTTTGCCACATTTTGTACAAACCAGCATTTCAGTTAACCACTTCTAACTTTCTGTCAGTCTTTTTTAAGAACAGACTTTTAATACCCTGAAAGGTAAAAGGCAGATTAAAATAATTTTGTCACAACCAGCTGTGGTTTGCTGAGTACAGTGTTCTGTATTTGACAAAGTAAACTGCCTCAGGCTGGGACAGAAGCTGATCTGGATTGGTAAGAATCCTAGAAATGAGATTAGCTAGGTGAATGTGCTGACCTGGTAAGGCATAGAAGTGTCCAGAAGACGATAGCAGATCAGACATTTCACAGCAACATGGCAGGGTTTGGACTTAGAAATTTCTTCCAGCAAAAGTCACACTGTGTCAACAGGCAAGATGTCATCCAGTTGTCTTACAGAATATAGTAAAGTATATGTCTGTGATTATCATTCCTGTGCTTTCTATTAATATTTTATTTAGAGCACTATTTTATTTTGACAGTTTTGAGAAACTTCCTATGGTCTGACTCTTTATTTTATGAGCAGATGATATCTAAATCTTGAAATGACATTCAAATGAGTCATTTTATCAGGGTGAAAGAACACACTTGGCACACACATGCGCATGCAGGAAAAGAAATGCAGTTCCTAAAATGTCATGTGAGTTTTTTCAGTCACTCCAGAGACAGAATTGATGGTCCTTGCTCCGACACACTGAAATAACTGCTTCACTCAGGTAGGTATCATAAGCTGGAGAATTGTGCTTCCCTCGTCTACTTGCCATTTATTATTCTTCACTCCTGAAAACCTCTCTCCCTCCTCCAGTTTCCCCTTCCTTTTTCAAACCACATTGCAGCCCTTTTAGCACTCTGGAAAACATAGTGTGGGCAGCATCTTCTAATTGATTCATCCCTCGGTTTACTTTGGAGTAGGACTTGCATTACTATTTTACAGCATTCCTTGTTTTCCTGTCCTCTTCATACCATTTTATGTGGCTATATGGGGAGGCAGCAGGGTTCAACTCTTGCAGCACTGTTTTCCAGCTGTCCTCCTAAAAGTTGCTTCTACGTGGATCAGTGAGACCACAGGAAATGGAACAAACTTGGGAGAATTTTAAATTAAGCCTCCAGCTTTAAGTTAAGCCTTCCAGTAACTTCTTTCATAGCTTTCCTTGCAGGTCACCCTCACTTGCAGGTCTCTTAGCAGTTATTGCCAAAAACTGATCAATCACAATGTTTGTTCCAATTGTTTATCTCATTTTCTTCTTAGTGAAGCAGTTCGAACACTTATGCATCACTCCACTTTCAGACTGCATGTTATGCAAGAATGAGATTGATGATTTGAATTTATTTTTTTAAATTATATTTATATTTAGTCCTGCATACAGGACTAAATACAGTCTCTGACTGGTATTTAAGTACTGGCATAATAGAGGTTAAAAGAGGGTCAGTTGTCTTATAAATAAGTCTTCTCAGTTGCTTCTGCAGGCTGTAATCAGCTCTTCCCTATTCAGTTTCCTTGCATTTTGATAACATTTTTTAATAACAATAACAATAACACAAATGCCTTCATCAATTCACCAAGGGTTTAGTTAACAGGAATTTTATGGACAATTCTATTAATGCCTAAAGGACGAAGGTCAGGGGTTTTTTTCTCAATTCTGTCTTGGCTTTGCTGGTTTCCTTTTCCTTTCCAAATTTACTAAGTCCAAGAATAATTGAGCAATTAACATTTTGCCTCTACTACGGTCATAGTTTTAAAACGTCACTGAAGTGTGCTGTAGGTCAGCTTCATTGTCTTGCAGTAAAACACTTCATATCTAAAATGGCTCAAGAATATTACTCTGTATTTTCATTTTTATTTCTACAAGTAAATATCTGCCCTTCTTAAAAATTCATTTATTGTCTTTCATGGAATCTTAAACTGTTAATGTCTTGCCTTTCTCCTGGTCAAGATAAGCTTTCCAAGGAACCAGCAGACAGCTCAGAACACATGCAAAGGAAAAGGAAGTGGTCACTGGCACTTCTCTAAAATACCCCTTAGCCAACAGAGTTGATGTTCTCTCTATTCTATTTGTAATGTTCAGAAAGTGAAGCAGGGTTATTTCAGAAAGACAGGCGTTGCTTTCTTAACTTAAGTGTACTTCACCATTTATGCCAGAAGAACTTACTCATTTTAAAGGAAACAGGAACTAAAAATTGCTGATTTGACTCCCTGAAGCAGGAAGTCAGCCAGGAAACACACCTGGGGACAGCACAGCCTTGTGAATAGAGAGGTCCACTTTGGAGACTAAGAAAAACCAGATGGAAATCAAAGGGATGATAGAGATAGGAGAACATAACTGTATAGAGCCTTCGTTTGAATAGCAGGCTCATGAAACTTAGAGAATGATGAAGGTGTACAACAGGCACATTAGTAACAAATCTGTGTAGGCCAATGCCTTTGTGCCCGGACAGCTCTGTACTGTCACCTGACTCAGGGATGCTTCAGTAAAGGTTAAGAGAAGAATTTGGGGAGGAGGATCACAGAATCACTCGGTTGGAAAAGACCTCCAAGATCGAGTCCAACCCATGCCCTAACACCTCAACTAAACCATGGCACTGAGTGCCACATCCAGTCTTTTTTTAAACACATCCAAGGATGGTGACTCCACCACCTCCCTGGGCAGCCCACTCCAGTACTTTATCACTCCTTCTGTAAAAAATGTTTGTAGGGGGAAGCATATGCAGCAGGGCTGCATCTCAGTGAGTTCTGCCTCAAGGAGTTCTGCTCTCAAGGAGTTCTGCCAGTTCATGAGCTAAAATCCTTCTGCCCTTAACAGAGAGATGGAGCTCATCCATTTCCAGCAGGCCAGGTGCTGAAAAAGTTGCCCCATGATCAAAGAACCCAAAATTCTGCTGCTGACATCAACTCTTGAGCCACTTGTTGATAATGTGGGCTCTCCTATTCCTTTCATCATTTTTCCCTCCCACCAAAGGGACTGAGCAGAACACGACATGAGCTCCTGCCCTATCAACCACTTGATCCAGTGCCCCAAAGCCCCTTTTAATTGCCCTGATGCTGCTCTTTTCAGTCTCATCACTGCCAACCTGGAGCATCACCAGTGGGCAATAATCAGAGGGCTGAATCAGCCCAGGGAGTCTCTCAGTGATATCCCGTACCCAGGCCCCAGGGAGGCAGCAGACCTCTCTGTGGGGTGGGTCCCTGTGTCGATGGGTCCGGGGCCTCTGTTCCCCTCAGAAGAGGGTCACCCACTATGACCAGCCTTCTCTTCTTTTTGATGTTAGAGGTGGTGATCCATCTGACAGATGAAGTGGAGGCTCACTGGGCAGATCATTCTTTTCTATGTCATCTGGCTTACCCTCTAGATCCAGGGCCTCATATCTATTCTGGAGTGGCACCTGGGAAGGTGATGGGAGGAATTTTTATAACCTCCCTGAGTAGGGACCCATTTCCACTGCTCTTCATCCACCAGGTGTGCTCCTGTTGCCTGACAGTGGGAGGCATGGGAGTCTTCTGACTGCTGGTGGGCCTCCCTCAAGGATGGAAGGGCAGAACTCCACCAATCCATTTCCTTTTCACTTTCCCTAATACTCCTGTTTTTCTACTTCCTCCCTAAGCTTGGCCACCAGCCAAAGGAGGTCATTCACCTGTTCACACCGTGGACAGGCTTCTCCTGCAATGCCCCCTGCTACCACTGGCAAGCTCAACCACTCCACACAGGAAGGGGTCTGACAAACGCATCCTTTTTGGAGCGTTCTATTTGGCTACATGCACTTTTACTAACTGCAGCTTTTGATCGTGTAAAAACCATTATCAACAAAAACAACAACAAAAAAAGAAAACCCAAAAAAACCAACCAGCAAAGCCACAACAAGCTTCCTTCCCACTAGCAGGAGGAAACTCGCAAGCCTGCCTGCACCAAGTACCACACAAACTGCGCTGCCACACCCCTGTTTGCCCGCTCCTGTTTCCCATGCTCCCCAGAGCCCTCTTTTAATCACCCTGCCGGAGGAAAGCCCCGCCCTGCCCTCACGTGGCTAATGAGAACCAAGGATGTGAATTGCTACTAATTTGCTTTCTGTTTTATAGCCGCAGAATGCCTCAAGTCCTGGGCAATAGCAGTTCGCAGGAACAGGCTGCTGTATATTATGCATCAGAATCAATTGTCTGCATTGTTATTTTCATCATCGTTTTCATCATAGGTATCCCAGGCAATGGGTTGGTGGTCTGGGTTGCTGGTCTGAAAATGAAAAGGTCTGTGAACACTGTCTGGTTCCTAAACCTTGCTGTGGCTGACATCATGTGCTGCTTGTCCTTGCCATTTTTCATTGTTCACCTGGCCCTCCATGAACACTGGCCCTATGGCTGGTTCCTCTGCAAAGCCATTCCATCAGTCATAATCCTCACCATGTTTGCGAGTGTCTTCCTACTCGTGGCCATCAGCATTGATCGGTGTCTCCTGGTGATGAAACCTGTCTGGTGTCAGAACCACCGAACAGTGAGATTTATATCGCTGATATGCACTGGCATTTGGATGCTGGCCTTCATTTTCTCCTGCCCTGTCTTCTACTACCGTGAGATAAGCACTTACGATGGCAAAACGGAGTGCCTGTACAATTTTGGAGATGATGATTACATAGATGATCCTTTAAATGCATCTGTAAATGAGTTATGGGAATACTCAGCCTACAATGATAGTGACTTGTGGGGAGATATCAATGAAGGTAATAATTCTGTATCCCTTGCCTCGGTAGTAATAAACATCACTAGGGCTGTGTTCGGCTTTGTGCTCCCCTTTGGCATAATGGCAGTTTGCTACAGCCTCATCCTTTTCAGAACACGTGCAAATCAGTTTCATAAGCCACACAACAGGACACTGAGAACAATTGTGTTCGTGGTAGCCGCATTCTTCATCTGCTGGGCTCCGTACCATGTCGTTGGGATTCTCCACATTGTACCCAGTCTCGGAACAGGACTGAGGAACTCACTGATCCTGTGGGATCACCTCTCTTCGGCACTTGCATATGCCAACAGCTGCATCAACCCCCTGCTTTATGTTTTTGTGGGACGGGACTTCAGGGCTAAGGTACGGCAATCAGTGCAAAGAATCTTGGAAGGTGCCTTTAGCGAGGAACTCTCATCTTCAGCCCTTCACAGAAGCCAGACTTCAGCAGAGAAGAACCTCAGCAGCACCTTGTAATGCAGGAGCTCTATCACCACTGTGGGAAGAGCAAGCTATGGTGCTGCACATCAATTACTCTCCACTTAGCAGCTGGTTTTGCTCCAATGTGTTCAGTTAACCTGCAGCTCCAACCCAGGACACTGCAATCATTCAGCTCATGACAGATATCCTTTTGGAAGCACCAAGAGTAGTAATCTGAGGGATGACTGGTGAAGCAGCACACATGGTCTTTTAACCTACACAGACTATTTTAAGAAAGCAGGGCTGGCTACAGATTTGTGGTGGGAATCATGTAGTTGAACCTCTCAATTGAGATAAGAATGTTATTTTATTTGCCCGTGTCTGTGTTCTACATCTCCTGTCTCTGATAAAATGCAGATAAAACTAACTTGGATATTGCTCCTTGGAAGGTCATTACATCTTTCCTCTGAAAATACTAGGGCTCTGAGGTGTTTGTAGGAATATCTGCAGATTGCCCTAGAGGGTACTGCTACATTTCCTTACAGCCATGCACTGGAACAGCACTTGTCCCAGTTAGTTGAACTGACTTTTGTGCCCTGGTAGATGCCCAATCTATTTCTTTGTCCTGGCAAATACATCACTGTGTGGTAGTAAACTGGTCAATGCACAGGCTGTACCTATGTTCATTAGCATGTGCACACTGACTGTCTCCCCAACACTCCCTCCACCACCAGAGTCCCAAATCTTCCTTTTAGGAAGCAGTTTGAGATTATCCAGATGTACCTACTGCATTTTGAGATGGCACACAAACAGAATTTGAGCAACTGCAGTCACTGATGACCCAGACTGGGTGACTGCTGGACTATCAGCCGTTTGGCAAAACCGTGAACTGAGAAGTCTTAACCTCCAATCTGAACCCAAGAAGGTGGGAATGACCATGTTGTCCTGACACCTGGTGTGACCATGTGTGACTCAGTCACACCAGGCTCTCTTTACAAGAGAGATGGGCTTATGTCCTTCAAGTGGAGAAAAAGTTTCATCCAGTCAGGCTGTTTGGGGTGTTCCCAAGGCTGAATGTTCCCTGCTCCTGAAAAGCAGAAATATATTTACTAGGTACTCTACAGAAGCAGTTTAAAATCTGCTTTTTCTGTTAGTTCTTCCTTAAAAGAGAAAGGCCAGCAAATAATACGACAAATAGATGCTAAGCATTGGTAGATTTTTCACTCTGCCCTTCTGGCGAGCATGAATTGAAAGACTCTCAGATGTCACTGCCCTGAGAACAGCTGGGAGAACCTTTAAGATCTTAAACATCCTAAAAACTCTCCATCTAAAGAACATCCAGGTGTGGGCTGTCCATTTAGCCACGTCCACACCCATATTCTAAGGTGGGAACCATCCCAACAGGCGCCGCTGAAAGAAAAAAAAATCAATACTGGCACCAAAACAGTTAAACCATAAACATTCACTTTTTCTTTTTATTAAGAAAGCATGCACAAAAATAAACTCGTGAGACCACGCCCCTCTCTCCCTGACCACTGACACGAAGCACTGGGGGCCACACGGGGCTGGGGGGGCCTGCAAGACCCCTCTGTGGGCCAGGCTGGCCCCCCTGCAGGCCGGTGCCAGCGCAGCCGCAGAGCCCCACGCCCACCCGTCCATGTCTTACCACACACTAACAACGCACATTGATTTCAGGGGCAGAGGAACGAGGCTAATTTGCACACTGACCGGCATGTATTTACATATGCAAATGAGGCACAACTTAATACGCAAATGAGGCAAATATGCAAATGAGGAGCACTTGGATACGCAGAAGGAGCCATCTCGGTTTGTTTTTCTTCCGGTGGTGTTTTCAGACTTCCACAGGGCCGGCTCTCAGTAATGTCCACTGCAAAACACTAACTGGCACCTGCTGTAAGTTGTCTCTCACTGTCTCTGGTGCCACCTTCCACAGAAACCTATCACACATGCTTCCAAGCTGTATCATTCCCATCCTGAGGCAGCAGAGATAACAGCTGACTCCATGTTGAAGCTGTCTGGGATTCCTCATTTCTCTTGGAAATGCTCAATGACAAACTCCCCCCCAAAACACACACTTAAAACAAAAACAAAAAAAAAAAAGAAAAAAAAGAAAAGAAAAAACCCCAAAAAAGAAAAAAAAAAAAGGAAAAAAGAAAAAAAAAGGAAAACCAAGTGTTGTTCCCCCCTTCCAATGCAATGAGACTCTGTCCACTTCCCTGACAACTTTCCAACTGGTTTATCCCTACAGCAAATTTAAAAAGCAGTGCTAGTTCCCCACCTTCCTGCAGTCAGAACAGAGGTTATTACTTTACTCCTGTGCTCCAGGTCTGTCAAGCAGCCATGATAGTCTACTTCCACATTTGTTCCCTTCATTGGTAAATAGGGAATAAGGGCTGGGGGGAGGCTTTACAAAATATTAAGAGGAAACAAGAGGTTTGACAGAGTGGAGCCATACCAGAAAAGAAGGGGAACACAGGTCACAGCTTTGGGGAGGAAGCATCTCAACGCTTACTCTGGTTCCTGCACCTTTTCCACCTTCCTGATTTGCACATGCTGACAAAGCTTCAGGATTTACACCAGATTGCATCACCTCCCCAGCTGAACTGCAAGGGGTCAGAGACACCCTCCTCCCTTTTATACTAAACTCTTTGGCTGGTCAGTTCAAAACCCTGCCCCGCTTCACCCTCTCTCCCCTAATGCCCCTCTTGCAAAAACTGCTTGCGAGGGCCTCCCGGTCCCTGACCAGAGGGTCCAGCCCTTGGCAGCAGCCCCCCAGCTCAGCCCCACTCTGCACAGCAGCTTCCTCTGCTCACCATCAGCCCCTTCACCAAGTGGGAACCACTGACAGAGGATGTGCACCTACACAGCCAGACTCCTGTTGCTGGCACTCTCAAGCACAGGCAAGGGCAGCCTCCAAAGAAATATGAGGGGTGGAGGACCAAATAACAATGGGACAAATACTGATGGGAGAAAACTTCCAAATTTGCATATGAGAGGGAGAGCCTCACTACATATTTTGAAAAAGGGCTTGAAGGGGTGTGGGGTGAAGTGAAAAGCTCCAGGGAACAGAATTTGCTGAATCACATGTGACACCCCTGACTGCTTCTTTTACCTGATGGGTATGTAGGCTTCACCTAGAGACTGCAAAAGGCAGTGTAGGAAATGGGTCAGGATTCCCTCAAAATCTCTGTCTTCACAGATGGCACCACATTCTGAAACCCAACTTCTCTGCTGAAATACCATCTCTGCTACATTCTCCTTTCTCCAAACTCAGGTCTGCCCTCCCAGGTCAGCTCAGCTCTCCCTTCCTCAGGGATTACCCTCTCTTTGTACTTGGGAACACCACTTCTTTTCTCGCTGTTCCTGCTGGTGCGACAAAGTTCACAGAGCTAAGATCACCCCTCCAGTGTCCCTTCAGCCCCCTGACCTTTACAACATTTACGAAACAACATAACTACAGGCTCCCAGGGTCCACTAGGCTCTCTCACTCCAGTAGCCAATACGACAGATTCACCGGCCACCTTGAAGGGAAAGAGGGATTGTTAAACGCAAAATAACGGAGGCAGAGAAAGATGCACTCGAGGATTCAGCCTTCCAAGGTCTTTTCATGGCACCAAGGCCCCATCTTCCCGCCCTCCGCAGGGCACTGCGCAACACGAAAGAGCCGATCCGATGCGTCTGAGGCCACCGGAGGAGGGGGAGGGCTGTGCTCAATTATTGGTAATAATAATAATAACAATAATAATAATAATAATAAACAAAAGAAGAAAAGAAGATAAAACAGGACGCAAGGAAGGATTATCTTCGGCAGCATCTTGCGGTGGCTTCTCTGGCGGAGATAGAGAATATATATCTATATACAGGCAAGGCAGGGAGGCTGGGGAGGGTGGTGCTGACACCATTGACCCCATGTCCCCCTCCCCTCCCACGTCCTTCATAAAGGACGGGCTATCAAGTCTGTAACTCGCTAGGTGATCAAGTCCCAGTCGAAATCATCGGGGATTTCCTCATTGGCGCCTGGAGGAGGCCCTGGAGGCCGAGGGACCAGATGATGAGCTAAGCCAAAAACAAGAAAAAAGAAGAAAAAGGAAAGACAACAGTTAGCATCTAAAACGACGTGCTTTTTCACAGTGGGCCCTTGGGCAAAAGAAACCAAAGGTGATTTGGGCCTTCTCTTTTTCCAACAGTCTAACAAGTAAGAACACTACTGGCATTAATCTCTGTCAGCATCTGCCAGTGTCTGGGAATGTTCTGCAGGGAAATTCTCCACAGCAGCTTCTACAGAAGTGAAGTTTCAGCCTCCTTTACTCACCTCACAGCTGACTGCTGATAGAGCACAAACAACTTCATTTACAGAAGCTTCTCATCTACAGTTGTCTTGAAACAACTAACTGAGGGTGAGGCTAAGCTAGAAGACTGTTTATGTGAAGTGAAAGAAATCAGGCCTTTAAAATCCTAAACCTTCCCAGAGCTACAACAGAGCCCTAAATGGATGGTCCCTTGCAGTCCGTGCTCCCTCTCTACCCACAGTGCTCCATTTGATTACCAAGTGCTCCGGGAGAAATGCACAAAGGGGCTGGGAACCAGTTCCTTAATGCTCATTGGTGTAATATGCCTTAACATCAGCCCTTACCTGGGCGATTGTATCCCGGAGAGTCCTGGGTGGAAATCTGGTACATAGGAGATGGCCCGGAGAAGAGATGGGGAGGCTGGGGCTGACCATAGGAGTTCACTGTGAAAGGAAATGAATTAAGAACACAAAAAAACCCAACTGTTAATATTCAGGTCAGAACTCTTGCCCATGACTGGGTGGCATATATTAGCCACAGAGCAACTCACTCAGACCCACAGGATACTGAGGAGATGTTCAGCTGTTGGGTCCCAACTCCAAGCTATAGCTTGGTCAGGGATCTTGTTCTTGAAATCAGCAGGAGTTTCTCTATCATTGTAAAAGAAGAAAATTTTCATCCAGAAACACTACAAGCTGTCTCAATATCATCCATTTAGTTCAGTACTAGATGACACACACCATTTACAGTTCTATCAAGATTACCATATCCCCTCCTCAGAATGCATCCCCTACTCCTTGTACAGTATTTCTCCAACAAGGGTGCAAGAGTTTCCTCCTTTACTGTTCTTGCCATCTGGAATAGCAGTCTCTCTATCTTGCTATTCTTTTCTGTTGGTCACCTAAAAAACACCATCTCCTTCTCCTCTTCCAAATTTGTCTTTTAAATATATTCTTGCCTGGAGGGTGCCTGTCAATAGTATGCATCACACAACAGCAGTCTGTCCAGACCACAGGTGTATACATCCCAGTTCTTTAAAGCCAGAGAAAGCTGAGTTGCTCTGAACAGCTCTGACAGCCTAGCTCTGAGTCGCTCAGTGCTGCATTGCCTGGTGAGGCTGCAGGTAATTTAGGATACTCACAGAATCGGGCCTTCATTTACACGTCATTTTAGTCTCCTCCTAATTACCTTGGTTCATGGGTTGCTCCTGTTTGCCACTGTTCAGGGCACAAGAATCAGAGATTCGAGGGGGCTGCTGTGGGCCAACCAGATGAGGGAGCTGGCCAGTCTGGGTAAGGAAGTGATTAAGGGAGTCACAGAGGTTGGCAATATGGTGTTGATCCAGCGTCCAGTTCTTCCGCTCAGCCTGGCGCAAACTCTCCATGAGCTCTGCAGGGGACAGAGCAGAGTGTCAAAGACAGTAGTCACACTGTGGCCTTCCCTGCAAAGAATTTCCGTCTCCTGTCCCTAAATCCTACCTCTGCCTCACAAACCAAACTTCATAGTTTCAAATCTGTCACCAGATTACTCAAGAGCTTCACATCTAGGATACTGTCTCACTGACTCAGGTAGGGCAAGGAAGAGTTGGAAGGAAAAACCTCAGTTAGCTTTCTGACATACTTTTATGACTTAATTCTCCCTGCCCCAAATCCTGCAGTGTTCATTCAAGTGCTTCAGGACCTTTAACAGAACCCAAGAAGAAGGACATCTCTTTTAAAAAATGATGTGAATCACTGAGAAATCCAGGCATTTGCCACGATTACACTGAAGAAAGCTATCTGCACAGCACTCTCATGTTCTACATGTTCTCCATCTACATGTTCTACATCTACAGCCCTAGACACTGAGTCACTAGCCTTAGTCACTGGCCAACACTGACCTGAGAATTGGGAGTGCTCAATGCTAGACCAATTCAGCCGGTTTACCATCTTGAAGCTTTCCTTCAGGGAATCAATGTTGGAGCACCAATCAGGGGGAAACGCTGGAATGAAACAGGGACAAGATGAATACAATACAGTTCACCCTTTCCCTCCACCCCTTAATATAAAAAGATTGGCCCCTCTTCACCAAAGAGCCTGATGATACAGCAGCTAGAAATCCTTCCTCCCTTGGCAAGGTATCTCCTTTTTCACTAAGGCCCTGACTTTATGCTGCATCCCTTAATAGAATCCCAAACCCAGGGTGGATATATCCTCCATTCTCCAGTAAGAAAGCAATTTCCTTCTCAGATCTCAACCATATCTCGCTTTCTCCCATTTTCTACACACACGTAGGCACTGATTAGGGAAAGCTCACTCGTGGGGTTTCTGTCAGGGGGCTCTTCACTGCTCCCTTTCCCCCATCCGTGCTTTCCATGGCCCCTGACTCACCAAAGCCAGCATTGTTGATTGAAGCCTGTGACTGCTGCTGCTGCTGGTGTGGCTGCTGCTGCGGGTGGGAGTGCGGGTGATGTTGCTGGTGCTGGTGGTAGCCTCCATGCTGCATCGGGGGCGGGTGCATGGACATCACCGGCGGAGGGCCGTACCCTTCACCACCCTGCTGCTTTCCTCCCTGGGATGGGCAGCCCTCCGGGGTTGGAGTGTGGAGTGGGGGAGCAGCACCCACGGAGGAGGGGCCCTGCTGCTGCTGCTGCTGGTACATGTAGTAATTGTGGTTGGAGGGCTGCATGTCACCAAGGAGTGAAGAGAAACCTGCCGAGTCAATGAAAGAGGAGGGAGCTTTAAGAGAGCCTGGATCAGACCTCTGCTTACATTATCCAGCTCTAATGTCACACTGCTCATCCCGCTATTTACGAAGCTTTTGGAGTGCCCTCTACAGGCTGCCAACAACCATCACCTGTGCAGTTATGCCCTTGCTGTGCTCCAGACTGTTCAAAACAAAAGGCTCTACAACAAAGACCCAGGAGGATTTTAGTACAGCATTAGGCACTTACGTTCCTCCCTGGATTTTTTCCTAGACTTACCAAAGTAACCCAGCCTCTCCTGAAATGTCAAGCACGTGTGTTTCCTATAAATGACCATTAGGCATACTTAAACAGTAGAACATTTAGAAAATTAATAACTTAATACATCTGACTAGCTGTTTCCAAAGACTCCCTTCAGTCCCCTTCTTACAAGTAGCTTGGTCAGGTATTTTCACAATTTTTCTCACACTGATCATAAGAGGTCATAAAAGACTCTTCTTTTGTACAAAGAGCACACTGCACATATCAGGGCTCCTTTATTACTTTCACTCCTCCTGAGTCACTGGGTGTGTCATTTCTACCCTCCTGTATTTCAGGCAACCCCTACACACGACAGCATCAGGTATTGTCCATACTTCCCCAACACCAGGAGCTCAGCGTATCTCTGATGTCTGCTACCCCTGTTTATTCTCCCCATGCACTGGGGAACCTCTGTGGAAAACCACAGTCAGGGACATTGCATGCCATTAACCTGAGCTACTCACTTCTTCCTTTGAGTACCCTTACTTAACCATCTGCAAGCAAGCCTCACATATTCATTAAATTCAACATCAACCCCTTCAGTATCCTACTACTGTCCTGGGGCAAAAGGATGAATACTGCCATCTTGACTCAACAGTTGCCAACAAATCTTTTTCGAAAACTGCAAGTTTTCCTTGCAGCCTAGAACTTGGAGGGGAAAAAAAACCAACAGACAACTGCTAAGTTTGTAAAACCAGAGGAATCTACACACTCAAGGTTCTTCTCTAAATTTTTCTAGCTGGCTCACACTACAACACCTCACACAACAGGCTCCTACTAGGAGTGCCAGCATGATGAAAGCAGTAAAAATATATACATTTTTATTTCACTGAAGCTTCAAGTTCAGGAGGCCCTCTCCGGAGCAGCAAACTGCCTGCACTGTGTGATGGCTGGTAGCACAGGTGAGAAGCTCATGTAACAACATATTCCTTTTTACACCAGATTAGTATTTAGAAGAATGTTTAAAGGCAGAAAGAGCTCAAAGTTTTCCTGAAGTATTTCCCATGGACATCTTGTCCCTGAGGTGATTCTGCCCTCTTCTGGCTGCTTATTCAATCCCAGAAATGCAAGATATGAATGGAGCTGGAGGACCTCTCTTCTCTGCTCTCAATCCACAAAGCTCAATTCTCCAAGGCCTTGTACAATCCTACTTTTAACAGATCTGAGCAATGAAGATTTTCCACTCTTCTTATGAGAAACTCCAGATGCAACAATCCCCTCCCTCTTACGGTTTCTAGCCTGACAGACTGAATGTTTCTCTGACATGCTTTTCTTCAGGACTTCATTTTTCTCAGCTTCTGCCATTTCAGTATTTGCATTTGTATCAACACAAGGCATTTTTAAATCATTGTGCTTTTTTATTCTGAGAGAACTAGGGGGAGCAATGCATAAAGGACGTGCAGATTTCTTATCAGCTCCTGGCAGAAGTAATTACAGCATGCCAAAGAAGGAAAGTCTGTTTGCACAGGCTCCTAAACGAGGAAAGATCTGAGAGATGCCAAATGGACAAGACTGTGTGGGCAGATACCTGCCCACCCCACATGACGCACGTAGTTACTCACCGTGCTGAGAAGAAGATGATTTCTCCAGCATGGATTTGTAGAGATTTCGGAAGGACCAGCTAAGATCCTGGAAGTTGATCTCGGAGTAGGAGAACTTGAAGTCATGGTTGGCACTGTACAGCGGGGGTGGCACATCGGCCCCTTCACGGCCCTGCCCCCCTGCTACAGTAGAGGCAACATCCACAGGCCCTGCACCCTGCTAAGGGAGGGAGAAGTAAGGCCTTTAGCCTGTACTAGCATTTGCAGCTTGAGACAGAGATCAGACCAGGTACACATGGAGCATGCACTGATATCCCCTATCGCTTAGCTCATCTTCCAGCTAATCTTCCCAAATGCCATTTTTCTTGAGGAACACCAACCACAGCAAAATGGCTCCAGCCTTTTCTTCAGCTAATACCATTATGCCTTTATCCTTATCCCCATCCAACCTTTTGCTAAAATTCACTTCCTCCTTATTTTCTATCTCTGCAATTTCAGTTCCTTCCCTTCTTTTTATTTTTGCCTCCATATCACAATTTTCACAATTCCCTCTCCTCACCACTTCGCTTTTCCATTCATGCACTCCTCCCACTCTCCTTTTCCTCCCACTTCTATCCTTTTCCCCACGGCTCACCTGACTGTAGTTAGCAATGGGGGTAGTGCTCTGGATCGACATCTGAGGGGTGGCCTCAGGTGGCAAAGAGGCTTCTGTGCTGACTGGAACAGCCCCTCGGGGGCTTTTACTTGCCTCTTGCTCTGGGGAGTCTTGTGGTATCTGTGGATGGGGAAGAAGGAGAAAAGGAAAGGAGCAGAAATCAAAAACAGATGGAGAAGTGAAACTGCAGATGGGAAGCCAGCTCCCCCGCTGTAGAAGTTCATGGCTTAAAAAAGAGGAGGACTGGGCCTTAGTCAGTGAAAAGTCAGGATAAAGGACTTGAAACAAGATTAACTTTGCTACTGAATAGCAGCAACAACAGGCAATCAGCAGGACACACGCACTAGCTCCTTCAGTCCTGGCCTTTGTCTGCCCACCATAGACCCCGACCCCAAAACATTATCACGGTCCGGTGCTGGAAGGGAATTCCCAGCCCACTCCATGGCGGGTGGAAAGAAAATCACTCACGTCATCATCTGGAGGATGCCGCCTCTTGCGAGATATATCTGGACACGTATCTATTGTCCAATAAGAGCCCTGGAAAGGAGACCCACTGGTGAATGAATGATGAAATCACAGAGCTTCCTGAAGCAGGGGGCTGCTGACTCAAGGAATGTCACACCAACTAAACATCCGGACCACAAGGTCCATTCCCTAGAACCTCAGACAACCGAGACTCAGGTGTCGGCAAGAGACTCCTCTCTTGCACTGGGCTGCATTGGACTATGAGGTACGATGCTACTGGTGGAAGGCAGAATCCTCTACTTTCCATCACTCTTGGGACAGGACACAAAAGGATGGTTTGATCCAAGCTAAGTGAACTCTTCTGGGCCTGCACACTCCTTTCAATGGCTTCCTCATAACCTGGATTTATGATGAACTGATGAGAACCAACTCCAGGCTGGTATTTGGCAGAGACAGCCAGAAGGATTGCTCTTTTTTCATGGCTGTGAGACTCCAAGCATCCACAGAGGGCCCATGATGGCTAAGAAATAAACCATGGTTATGAACTAATACAAATTATGTACAGAGAGGTCTGTTTAGCTTGGACAAGAAAAAGCTAAGGGGATCAAACCACTGTGTTCAACTGCATAAGGGTATTATAAAAGACAATAGAATCAAATTCTTCTCAAAAATGTACAACACAAGAAGAGGCAACAAATACAAGTTACAGCAAGGGAATGTACAGTCGAGATATAAACCAAAATGTCTTCACAATGATGGTGGTGCAGCACTAGAACAAGTGCCCAGTTTTGCTATCTCCATCCCTGGAGATATTCAAAATTTGACAGATCTCATCAGCTTAATGTGATTGTTCCTGTCTGGGAGAGGATAGGGGTACATGTTGACCCCCAGAGCTCCCTTTCAACTTCCCTTTTTCTCATGAAATAATTATGTGTGTTGTCTTCTGACTAAGCATAAAAAGAACTCTGAAGTGGATTTAGCTTGTTTTAACCTCCCACTGAGATCTGAATAATCTGAATAAGTAACAAGCACAGGTTTTCATTATAAACCCAGCCCAACATGCCAACATGAACACCTGCAAACATACACCCTTAAGTCAGTTAGGATTTCCTGGAAATTAATGGTATTTTTGAGCTGTGATCCTCAAAGTTCTACTATTTCCGTTTATAGATGCCAGCTGAGCATCACTTATAGTCCTTCAAATATAACCTGAAATAAAGGTCTGAACAAATGGTCCTTTCTTGTAACTTTAGGATGAGGGGGAGGAGATAATCTTTCTGTCTAAATCCTAAATTCTTTAGTTTTGCTCGTAAATAATTTCTACAGATTTAAACTATGAGATGATGACATCTTTTTTCCAACACCAAATACTTTGCAATCTATATAGGTAGTAATTCTGCTCTCATTTCCATGGATCTTGCCTCCACGAAATCCATGATGTCACATCATAGTCCTACTGTTGACCAGGAGCCACTGTGCACTCTCTTAACAGAACAGGTTGGACTATACCCACATTTTACACACAAAGATAAAGAAGAAAAACAAAAAAAAAACTAACGAAGTACATTCAATCACACTTTTGACTTTTGCCAGTATCTTTAAAGTCAAATGAAGATCACAGAGATGAAAAATAATTACCCAAACATTTAAAGTTCCTTTACAGGTTCCCTTTAAGAAAATGCTTCTGTAGCCAGAGGACTGCAGTAAATCTTACTACTGCTTCCATTTTTGCCTACACTTTAGGTTTCAAATTCCAACCGTGAGTTAGAAAGGGCAACCCCAGCTTATTTCCCTGCAGTTTTAAATTGCTTGCCCAGGAGCACACAGATTTCTTACCTTCCCAGGATCATCTCTTGGTCGAGGCACCTTTCGAAAACATTTATTCAGAGAGAGGTTATGACGAATAGAGTTCTGATGAGAGAGTAAGAGATACAGGTAAGTCAACAAAAACATACACTCTTCTGAGTATGCCCTGGAGCAGGCAGAGAAAATAGGGTGGTACATACTTAAAAGCCAAAGCTCACTACATATTGCTGCAACAGGGCAGAACAGAAGCTGTGGAAAGGGATGGATTAAGATGGTGATATGGGGCTGAACCACCTTGACACTTATAGAAGGTGAAATGAAAATAGCATCAGTGTGATGCAGAGGACGGTAGTGATGTGTATTTTGTGGGGTTTTTTGTTTGTTTTTCTTGGTTGGTGGTGGTGGGTTTTGTTCACACTCCTTCCTAATGGACCACCCACATACACTCAACAAAATTCTCAGAGAAAATGGGACTTCTGGCTTTGCATTTTCTTCAACTGGTCAACTTAGTTTTACATCAGTCTTATTTTAATCAGTGAAGCTATTCTGCACAGAATTAAGAAAGCAAGCCTTATAATTAGGCAAAAAAGGGAACTTCAGTGATGCAAGCCCTCACCTTCCAACCAATACCAGCATTTTTGTAGTAGGGAAAGTTGTCACAGATCCAACGGTAGATCTCACTAAGCGTCATCTTCTTGGCGGGTGACGAGTTGATGGCGTATGTGATCAAAGTGGCATAGCTGTAACGTGGCTTCCCATCTTGGTGCACTGCTGCCTCGTCCTTACTCAGTGTGGCATTGGGATCTGTCGGTGAGCCTGGGGGACACTTTCGGGCAGATCCTGGAGGTCCTGCTTGTGAGGAACCCCCTAATTTTTCAATAGTAGCCCTTAAAGTAAGCTGTGGGAGCCAGTCTATGGATGTGAGGCTGCTTTCCAGGTCAGAGGCCATGGTGCTGGAAGCAGAAATATCTGCGAGGAGAAAGGAGAGGAAAGGAAACCCTTGAAACACAAACAAGGAAAAGCCTAGGAACAGAAACATCCATTTGCATTCTTCTTCTGCTATCACGAAGACATGTATGAAGATCATCCTACTTCGTGCATCTTATTCACAGCTAGCCACAAGCATTCCAAGAGGCCTATGACTGCGCCTCAGGGAGGACTATCCACACTGAGAGCAGCTGGGACAGTGCTTTTTAACACTGATGGCAACATTGCTAGGGCAGTCTCACCCAGGGCACTGTTCCCAGGTAAAAAACCAAGATCTGTTAAAGGGAAGTGGAGACCTTTCAGCAGGTATATCACATTCACTCCTTTACTACATAATCCACATAACCTTGGTACCCTTCACCAAGATTACCTGTAATCGAGTAGGTTTATGGTGCCAGGTAAGAGGAAAAGCATAGCTAAAAGGGAATACTCATTCATGCCATACACAAACCGCAATTTAATTAGATCATCTGCAAAGTCAGGACTATCTTAATTTGAGGGGAAATTAATTTCTCTCTGAGGCCTAGCCTCTCTTTTTGCATTAGGTGACATTATAATGAATCCTATTCCTTAGAGCTAGGATTACATATCTCATTTTAAAACACCAAGATCATGCATAATACTATATATAGATAATTACATCTACCATGTCAAGTTGGAACAGACTATATTAAGCTCATAATAGTTAAAGCTTTGCCTACCATAACCAGTTTTTCCTAAAATATATATTCTTTTTTATTGATTTAAATCCTGCTTCATTCACAATATAGCAGGCAACTATTTTCTCCAATTCTGAGACACAGAAAAGACTTACTTGTCTGAAATCACACAAGTTTGCTGCAGGAAGACACTCAGGATCTTTTATCTCGTAAATGTTACATATTTCCCTTCATAAAAATAAAAAACACCTGGCTAGCAGTTGTATACAGGGATTTCTACATAATAATTATTTTATTAAGAAGAAAACATTTAGCAGCATGAACTTGTATGAACTTGCCCACTTAGCACACACTGACTTTTCTGTAGTCTGTTGCAGTAGACAAGGCAGCAGAAAGTTCATCATTCCTACTCACAACTGCCTGCGTTACTATAGTGGGAGCAATCCCTTGAAATCTGGACTGAGGTAGCTAAGTTTCCACGGCCACGACTTGCATTGCTCTTTGCATAAAGAGAAGAATCATGTCTCGGAGGCATGCAAGTTTGACACCTTTCATTTCTGAAATTAGTCTTCCCAGAAGATTAAATGGTACTGCCTTTGAGCATGCTGGAGCACACACGTTTGTTTTTTAAGAATGCACTTCTGTATGTATAGCAAATTAAACACTTGCATACATGTAAAGAGAAGAGACTGACACGAACACACTCTGCTTAGGAAAGATTCGTCAGCAGACACCTCCCACTGAGTGCATCACTCAGATGAGTGGATCAGATGAGACAGGGAGACACCCATCTGCATGAATACCAATTAGATACTCTTTCTAAAAATAGGCATTTGACAATAACACAGTGTGGATGCACAGATCCAGAGACAGATGCACCCAGCATTTTGACACTGAAGCTACCCGTTCTTCCCCCACACCCATATGCATTATACCTTTCACTTCGGCACTCCAGTGCTCTCACAGCACTAAAGCAATGAAGTCCACACTCCAACGCATTCCTGTGCGCTAAACCTTTCATTTCCATGCATGTGCTCACCACACCTCCTAGGGCTCAAACACCTACACAATACCCCAACAAAATCCATCCCTCAGCCCCCACAGGCAGTGGCTTCACAGCCCTGGCCTCAGGAAACATGTCCTAATTGCACAGCCAACATCCCTCATAACAACATCACTCGCACTCTCAGGCACCCCCAGACTGAGAAGTACAATTGCAGTGCCACAGCCTCTATGGCGAGTGGAAACATTTTCCTATGTGTGGAGGAAAGGAAAAGCTAACTTACTTATCTACTCATCTGTCACACTATCACTTAGGACAGGCATGACTATTTGCTGCACACCTAACTAATTGATCCAAGCTGCAAAAGGCTTCCCATTATCCAGCCCCCTCAAGTTGTGCTTCATTGAAAAACTCGTTTTGACTGATTTAATCTAGTAACAAACATTTGAAATTTACACAAATTAAAAAAAAAAAAAGTAGCAGGACTATTCTTTTGTGAATAATAAGAGAGAAAAGCAACAATATATTTTTATCCAATGGGGATGGATAGACCACCACGTAAGCAAAACACAGCTACATTTATATGGTAACTTCGCAGGTAAAGCCCTCATTCCTCCTTGGAAAACAAACATGAACTAAATGTTAAATTGAATGCTTCATTTTCTAAGTGTATCTCATAAAAATTTTAATTTCTATAGTGCAAACAGAAAAAAAAATACTGCTTCTTGTTAAATGATTATGAAATATCAGTTGCATTAACAATACAACTACAAAGTAAAATAAATACAGATTTCTCTGTTCCACACCCCCCCGTTTTGTTGGTTTGGTTTTTTTTGTTTGTTTTTTAAGACAAGCACAGAAATCAAGAAAATTAGGTTATAAAATCCTATGGCAGGTTAAGATACCAATCTGAAACACCAGAAATTCAAGAAACAGAGGAAAGCACTGTTGTTTTCACAGAGCTTCAGGTTATGTCAGTAGAGCATCTGGGATGACTGGCTATGCAGTAAAACGTAAGGCTGATATGCAACATCCCCATCATCAAATACACAAGCTTTTGTGCATTTGTATAAAAAACACTTGTCAGGGAGACAAGCAAAATTAGAATTGGGTCAGATTACACCCACACTAAGAATTTTAATATTTTCATTCCTTGGCTTATAAAAATCTTTGACGAGAAAACAAAATACAAAAATCTTAAAAAAAAAACCAAACTAAGCCCTGTGTCTATATATGCACTTGTCACCCAATACTGAAACAACCACTTTTCAGTAAAACACAGCAGCTTTTTAAGAATATATACACTAGACAGTAATTTAGGACAGAAAGCGAAGACTCAGACCAAATAGCAATCACATGGGAAATTTCAAAGCAGTGGAATAAGACGTTTTTTTCCAAGTTTGCACTCGATCATGTTACTGGATTTGTTGGCAATATGGGATCTGTAATAATCAGGCACAGTCAAACATTAGGTAAGGTGGCAATTCCAGAACACTTTCAGGGCAACAATAATTCAGTGTAATTGGCTACTAAATTATTTAAAAGAATACTTGCTCTGCTGTAAATATTACTGTTAAATTATGCTGCATTTCTCATTCACCTGACCCGTGCGTTTGGTGCATCAGGCTTGACACTTCTTAATGGAATGATAACACAAGACTGCAGCCAAACCAGAGCAGCTGATAATTCTTCCAACTTTCCTTTCTCAGCTTATTGCCTGGCAAATCTTTTGAACTCTTCTCTTATGATCCCAGTCAAACAAAGAAAAAAACAGTAATAACTAATAAACACATTGAACTGAAATCAAGGGTGCTTTAAAAATCTTACCCCATTAGCAAGTCAGAATTAATTTTCAAGAAGTAAAAAGAAAGTCAAAGAGCAGAATTCAAAATCTGTCCGTTTACAAGCTAAATGCTATCTGTTTATGTATATGGCTGAATTTAAAAAGCAAGGGTAGGGTACCCAAGGCCATAACCACCAACAGCTGGAAGGTAACTGCAGTCTTCATTTCTCAAGCACTAAATAGTTACAGTACAGTCCCAAATCAGACAGGTCAGAGGGATGCAAAAAGTCTAGCCAAGCACTGAACCCACAGTACAGTCAAAGAGACAAGAATCTGTCCAATTGTTAAGAGAAATGTATTAAAGAAAATCCCTGCACTGAATACCTTTTAGTAACCACTAATTCGCTAGGGACTAGTAATATTTCCCTACAGCTTTCCAGGAAAACTACTGCCTTGCTTTGAATCTTTGCAACTAGCAAATGGAAGCTCCTGCTGCAAATGCAAGCCAGGTTCCTGTCGATGGGACAATGAGGGCCATCCCTTAGCGGCGCTGAAGAAATCTGTACTTCGCAAATGCTCAACTCTAAGCCCGTCAGATCTTACCCAGGACCACTGCTGCTTGCCTGTCAGGACAGAAAAACACATGAAATGTGGGGAACGACACTCTACGGGTCACACCGAACGCAGTTAATAAACAACTATAGCCTGAAGCATTCTCTAAGGCTGGATTCAAAGGCTGGTCAGGCAGAGCCAGTCAGGACTGAAGGAGGGAGCCATACGATGGGTGGCATCGTGCTGTGCACGGCCTACAGGAGATGCCTATTCTAGAATAAATCTCTGCATTAACATTTTGCTGTGTTTACTTTCACTGTGGCTTTATTTGCTGGTATTGTGATCCAACGACATACTGTGACAAAAAGATTTAAAGGAGACTCGAGTTTCTCAGCATGAACTTTGAGAGAAAAAACAGACTGCCAAGCAATGACAGACAGACATTGCTGTAGGACACCTATGAATATACGACCACTTCTGTTCAGGTGCCTGAAACACAGATCCAGTGATCTAACTAACCATATCCATCTAATATACTCAGATATACCCCTAGTCTCTAAGGTATTTAGCAAATAAAAAAACTGGCATAAAAGGACTATTTGACTGCAACCTTTCTGAAATAGTGTCATTATGTAAGGAGTAAAAGTAAAACAAAAATACCACATGCATGAAGAAATGGAGAGACTCTACTTTGGTGAAAAAAAGGCAGTTCTGGTGTATTCATGTAAATTACACACTCCAAAAAACCTGTGTCCTCATCCAATACAAAAAGGGGGAAATAATCAATTTCACTGAGTCTAGAAGGAAGAGAAATTTGCCATTTTAAGATATGTGCTTTCCCTCATAAAGAGGGTGGTGTGAACCAAGAGGGCAGGAATAAAACACTGAAAAATCTGATGTTCTCTAAACAAACATTCTCACAGAAATACTTGTTTCATGTAAGAAATAAGAAAAGAGGATACTGATCTGCCCAGACTGAAATTGCTATCCATGATTTTGGTAACCCCTTGTGAGAAGCCTTCAGGAAATCTTTGTATTTCTGGAATCAAATGAAGAGAGGAAGAGAGGCTGCTGGGTATTGTTCAAAAAACGAAACTTAACCTGTAAGGAATGATAGGTATCATGTTAGTGACAAAAGAAGGGCACTGCAGTTTGACAGCACCCTTCTGTCTGCAGTGCCATGTGAAAAGAAGAAAACTCATCCCTGGGGCAAGGAGTAAGAGAAATTCTCATACCCTAGAACCATGCTTCCCTTTTTGGAGGGCAGAAGAACAAGCCAAAAAAATGTTTTCCCAATTAACTAGAGGCTCGCAGATGTGGTAACAGGAGGCACATGGTTCTCACTAGTCATGAGCCACAAAGGGAAAAGGGATCCAACCAAAGGAAGCTTCTGTCACCTGAGAGCACACAGCATGGTATTGCCCGTGAGTATGAACTGTCACAGGGTGCACCTGTCCACATGTCAGGTTCTGACTCTACAGCCCTGCTCAGAACCAGCGCGTGTGAAAGGCAGCACAGCTCTGAATGCTCAGGGCTGTTTCATGGAACACAGGCAGCACTGTGGTCATGCTACCTGAATGGAAAATGTGCTCTAAGTTACACAAAACACTGAGATGGAACTGAAAATTATCACTTAGTGGAAGATGAAAACTTTTAGGCCATGTATATAGCTTAATAGAAATCACTGGACTAATTGTTTTGTTATAATTAAACTGTTATACAGATATGATTTTCCCTTAATAAACAGAAATCTCAACAAAATTAGGTTCATATTAAGTCTCAAAGAAAAAAAATTTGTTTTCACTGTTACTACAGATTAGATAAATATTATGATAGCACATTTATAATAGGAGCTTTCAATTCCCTCCATTTTGTGAAAGGTGCACGAGCAGGCTATAAATTTGTATTTTGAATTTAGTAAATGAACAGCACTGACTGTGCAGGCATTTTTGGTACTAATGAAGCATGAAGTCTTGTGAGAACTATAAAGTCACCCAAACCCTCATGCTGGAAGTGCATCAGGATTCAATTCCAAAGGCAATTATGTCCTAGCTTTGTTTGAAACTGACAAATGGTACAGTTTACAAAATCTGACCTGCTTATTTAAACTTATCAACAGATGGCATTATAGCCAAAGCCTGAAATATGCTCATGTCAAGGGAGGCAGTATCTTTATGGGCATAACAGGCCAGGATTGAGCATAGCTAGGGCCTTGCCAGATTTTAATAAGACCAACTAATCAAATGTTTTTGTTGTCTGCTATATAAACATACAGGGGAAAAAAGCATTGAGAAAAACTACACAAACACTGTAGACACTCCTTAGACAGTCTGAAAATATGTGTTCAAAGTTAGGACCAGTTTGTTTATTTATGATGCTGTGTAAGGTAAAGTGGGGAATATGTAACACCTGTCAAAAGAAACAGTAAATGATACTGAGATTACTGGTATATATAAAATACTTTTGAGCTGGAAATTATTTCCTTTGTAATAAGACTACTAGAAAAGATTTATTCTAATAATAAGCCAAATGTCCCATGACAACCCTCCCAATAACAGATTTGAAGTAAAAAGTAAACCAAGCACTTTGAAGAAGTGCAATGAAAATACATCACCACAGCAGAAGTGTCTCTGCAGCATCCCTCCACCCTCGGCACCACTACACAATATTTCACCCTTGGAAGTAGGAGCTGTAATTCCAAACCTATGCCAAGGCAGGAGAGAAATCTTTGACATTTGCTTTAAGAATATTAACGGAACAATTACTCTTACACTGAGAAAGGTATAAGGAACTGGTTTCGGAATAAGTCAAATTTATGAGCACATATCTGAAATGAAATTTTCCCTTGGAAACTGGAAGTCTGTGGTAGAGGAACAGTATCCAAGAGCAGGTATTTCCCCTAGCCCTATGAGAGCCCCCAAGCTGAAGGATTTCAATTTTACCTGCCTATCAGAATCACATCCAATAATAAACCTGCAGCACAAGATATGCAAACACTGATATAATACTCAGATTGTCTCTGAAATTAGAGACAACATCAGAAGCCGATCAGCACGCAGACTATCTTGCTCAGAAGATCTGCACCACATTGCAAAGACATACACAGAAACCCAGGTTAAAAGAATGTAAAATGGTTATAAACAAAAACTATTCTTACATTAAAAAATGGGTCTCTTGGTGAAAAATTACCGTTAGCCTTGCATTTTAATGACAGCAATAGTGAAAAGCTTCTTTGGTAGAGAAAGGAATGTCAGCCATGTACAGGGAAAATGAAAATCTGACTGCAAGTGGTCAGAACTTGTTCACCAAAGGCTGAACCACTGAAAAACAGATTAGTCAATATGAACTCTGCAATAGTTGCTGAAACAAACCACAACCCACTTGTGCAAATGGGTATCAAGCAGTAGCAAGAACTCTGTACTGAATTCATAGGAAAAAAGGAAATCGGTATCAAGTGCAGATTAGTTGTATACCACGTGCCCAAAATGTACATAGAGCACATTGCTCCCAGGGTTGAGATTACCAAAGCACTGCAGAGAAGCCTGTTAAGGAGGAGTCTGAGAGCAAAGCACAGCTGAAGTTGAAGTTGGAGTAGGATCAGAAGAATCAAATAATACTGTGTGAGGCTCATAAATTAAGTCTCAACCACTGTTTTAACATAATTCCTTTTTACTATTCTGTTTGCTGTTATTCTCAAACTGACAGAACTCTCTTGCAGTAGACAAAACACCTGACAGTCCCTGGCCTGGCTCACAACTCGAAAAGATTTGTACCACGCTTGAAGGTCAAGAGGATTCAGAATCCCACTGCCACAGAACACACACCCATTAATGGTTTCTCTCTGCTTAAAACACTAGTACTGCTGCTTGGCTTTCTGCATCCTACTCACAAAATGCTCCATTTTGTGTATCATCCTGAAACTAAATCTTCTGTTCATCTCCTTACAGACACTGAAAGAAGTCCGTTTCTTCCACACACATGCTTGCCACAGTTGTCACCTTGCAGCTGCAAGTAAATATTATTCTGCTCTAACCTTGAACATTCCAGTCTTCAAGATGTTGTGTCTTTGCTTGTGACAATCTTTATTTCTTTTGCAATCCTCCTTGTTCACAAAAGCAGCCAGGGAGAGCGGGGTACAGACAGTAAGATGACTACATTTAGTATCAGTTAGACCTCTGAATAATTTTCAAAAATGCAAATAATGGCTATTTGCATATTTGGAAACAGCTAATTGCAAAATATGCAATTAACAGTGAGACCAAATGATCTTAGAGGCCTTTTCCAACCTTAATGATTCTAGAATTCTATGAAATAAGTACTTTCCAGTATGTCTGGCCTCTATTGGCTGGCAATACTCCTGTGTGTATCAAGGTATGAGTCAGCTGAGGAAGAATGCAAAGAGATGTTCATGCAAAAAAATGGAAAAGCACAGTGTCATGCTTGTGCTGCTGGCAGAGCAAAGGACAATGCAGTAAGGGACAGCGACAGATAGGGGAGAAACAGAAAGGTGAAGGTCCCTTAGAGTGAGCACAGCGAGCTGGAACCTTATGTGGTGGATGATAGCCAAAGCACAGGCTTGTCAAGGAGGAGATGGCAAGGTGTTGAGAAAACATGCCAGGAGGACAGCTTCAGCAGCTAGCAAGACGAGAAGGTAACACGGCTGTCAGAGGCCAGCAAGAACAGCTCGCAGTGACAGAGATGGAAAATGAAGGAGGAAGCAGAAGGGTTTCCCAAAGAGACTCAGAAAGAAGCAGCAAAAGATTCAGGCCATGAACAGGAAGAGGAGTCCTACACTGTATGTTCACAGCAAGAACAAGTTATAGGTCCAACTGTGGAAACTTGCAGCAGACAAAAGCAGGAAACAAAGGCAAATCTCAAAAGAGCTTTCTTGAGTTCCATATTGGCCTCAGGGGTTGACTTGCAGCAATTAATTAAAAAAAAAGATGTTAAGGTAGTATGCAAAGTTGCATAATTTCATATCCCTGGCAGGAAGTAGGTAAAGAAAAGCAAAGAGAGGATACTAGAAGTGGGTCATTGTGTCTAACTCATTAAAAAAAAAAAATGGAGGGAGGTAAATAGCCTAGTGCAGAGGCTACTGAATGAATGACTAGAATAGTTAGGAGGGAAACCAGGAAAATACTGTCACAAAAGTCAAGGGAGGACAAGATTTCAAGACTGGGCATGATCAAGTGTCAAAAACAGCAGGGAAGCCAAGAAGGATGAAGATGGAATAGAGACCCTGAGGCTTGGCCAGGAAAAGGTCATCAGAGATCTCAGGAGAAGCTTCAAGGGAGTGAGAATATCTATACTGAAGTCAACTTACAAAACAGTTCTAGACTGCACACAATCGTACAGAATCTTTCCATTTTGGAGTGACTGGTCCTTCAATGAAACAAAAATGGATTTGGGCTTTCACTGTTTCCTAATGCCCCAAAACCAGGCATATAGAAGTTTTAAGTTCAATATCACATTGTAATTAAGTCAATCAGCAGCAAGAGCAGGAAGCCATTATAAAGTGGTTTTCATCCTTATACTTTGGAACCCTTACAAAGGATCAATAACCTATTCTAGGATAAATGGGAAGCCATGCATGGAGAAGCATGCAGCCCAAGGTCAGCCAGCAAAGGAATAGCAGAACCATGCAGAGAACATTGCTCTCCCAAAACCTAGACCAGTTCTTTACACTCAAACCTCGTATGCTTTGTTCAGGTAGAGATAAAAAGAATTTCAGATACAACTATTTCAGCAGCTTGTTTATTTTTCTCTGCCAATTCCTGATGGGGAGGGAGAATTTGTCTTGGTTTTACTTAACAATAGTTTTTTTTAGGGGAAACTGAGAATTCAGGAACTTTGCTCCTTTAATTTGTGACCACAAAGTGTTCAGATTCTTTCCCAATTATTCAGATTTGAACTTTTAACAGTAATTACATATTTCTGCTATAATCAGCCACAGTCTTTATAGAGCAGAGAGCATAAACAAAATTTGAATTGCTAATGGTAAAAAACAAAAAAGCAAATATTTTTTTTCCTCGAGGTATAAAAGCTCTCACTCATCATCTCACCCTGTCCCTCATTACTCAGTCTCTCTTGTACATAAAAAAGACCAGAAAAAGAACACACATTCCCTTAGTTCTTGATTCCACATCAAATAAACTGACCACCTCAGAAAGATGAGGAATGAGGTATTTGGCCTTGCACAAAATGCTCAGTCCAGTTCTGAAAACCAAGATCCTCAAGTGCTAGAGGGAACCAGAGAATGTAATGGAAGGGTTTTTTATTCTAACTAACTAAAATCTAGCTATTCCTGAGGAAGGAGAGGGGCCAGAAGAGAGGGGAGGGTGGGAAAATGAATTGAGTTTGACTACGGAGACCAAGTGCCATTCCCCACCCAAGCAGAACTGGATATTATCAGTGATCAAAAAAAGTTTATTGAGATAACCTCAGACAAAAAATATCCTATGTGTCCACAGGCATATAATCTAACAAAATGCAACCAGGAACAGGTCAAAATGCAGGTGTGAAGTAAGACCAGAGCCTGTGAAACGCAGTAAAAGACTCCTGAGAGTGAAAAATCCTAGGGAGTAGATGTGGGATGCTTGCTTGATGTAGAGAAAAGCAGCATTTTAGGCTTCTAGGACCATAGGGCAGAATGTCAAAGGGACCACAAGAGAAAAGAGATGCAAAGAGCAGGAACAACTGAGAGGAGGAGTGGGTGTAGGAGGAAATGCGAGTCAAGAAGTGGGCAGGCTGGAAACATGCTGGGCCTTAAAGGTGCAGGAGAGGAACGTGAGTGCCACATGATGCTATGGAGCCCAAGGATTCAGGAAAGGTCAGGCACTACCAAAATCTCTGCTGTCTACCTTTAAATCTGTGCTGCCTACCTAAGGAAGTATCAGGTTCATAATAGGAAGACTGGGCAGGTCAAAGACAGATGGATAAAACAACAGTCTAGTTCAAATCTTGGCAAAACTCCACAGGATATAGCATTAAATTGGTCTTAAAAGTTGGCTGTGAGATCTCCAAATTTTGAAACATTCCCAGTATTTTGCATTTGCATTTCAAATTTAAGATGAAAATCTGCAATTAATAAATTGTGAAAACATACTGCAGCATGCTTGCTCTCTTGCAGTACTACACATATAGCTTTTAAAAGTGAAAAACATGAGTTCAGGGCAGAAATATGTTACAGATTTTTCTGTTCATCAAATATCCCTTAGAAAGAAGAAGGAAACAAAACTAGCAAAACAGATAGCAAGTAGCAATACTG
This sequence comes from Phainopepla nitens, assembly GCA_013400175.1. NCBI lineage: Eukaryota > Metazoa > Chordata > Aves > Passeriformes > Bombycillidae > Phainopepla > Phainopepla nitens. The sequence continues at coordinate 53,222 of VXBQ01003976.1, forward strand.
CCTCCTACAAAGACAATAAGTATTTGGAGGTTGAACACATCAACTGGATATTCTTGCTAAAATAACGTGCAACTGCCAACAATGCAGCAAATTAAAGGCTTTTCTTTAGGCTTCAGAGTTAACACAACTGGAGAGTTCAAACATGTTAGCTATCACATTAGGCTGCCCATTAATCTAGAGACTACTCATCTACTCTAAAATGCCTCCCAGACCTAAAACAGTATCCTTCAAAGTTTCAGTTCTGAAGCATCACTCAGAAACAGATTCTGCAAAGGGAGTACTACAAAACATAGAAGGTTCTGTGTGAAAATCACTGGTTACTATTCTACCCAAGGCTGGGAGAAGCAAATGGAAAAAAATGAGTCCAAAAGCATTTTTCATCTTTTGGTTGCTAATGACTGAGATCCAGTTCCTGTCTGACAGCTGTGTAAAATGAGATAATCAGCTCAGTCCTGCTCTTGAGGGACAGCTGTCCATATCACAGTTGCCATTAACCACACCTCCTTTCTGACATTTGAAGTAAAGGGCCAAAGATCCAAACTGGGATGCAGACTGAATCTCCCACTATAAAAAGGTCAGCTGAAGTTCAGGGAAAGATGTAGTAACCTGTAACCTGCACCTCTGTGATAAGAATAAACTTCTTCAGACACCAACATTCAGGTGTATTTTTAGAGAGGGAAAAAAAAAAAACAAAACAGCAAACAACCCAAACCAGAAGGACTGCAGTAGTCACAGCCCTCTCTCGGACTGAAAACTTAGATCCCAACTCAAACTACTTCACTCTTTCATTCCAACTTTTTGGACTCCTTATTCTATCCTAGAGACTTGCCTACAAAACCATATTTCAGGATAAAACCCAAGAAGTTATAGAACACATACTCAAACAGTATTATAACCTCATGATCTTTCACTAACATAGTCCTTCTCCCATAACTCTTTAGACCACCTCATTTCATTTTGCTTAAGGGCCTGACCTGAGAAATGCCACACTGTCAGTTCTCAGATGGGAGCGGAGTGCCCATAGGACAGGATCAGACTGCTTCAACTTAACAAGTCAACTTTTGGAAGCATGAATGTCCAAATGTAAATTTACAAACCCATAGACGCACAACTCAGTGTCTTTTTCCTCAAATGTAGAAGACTTCGTTGCTTCTGCTGAAGCCAACTCCACATTCCTGGGCATTTACAAGAATTAGGCAATTTACTTAGGTACGTTAATGTGGTTTTTAAAGTTTAATTTTAGGTGGTCAGGTTTAACATTCCTAATGTAAACTCTTACAGACATAACACTTGCATTTAAATGCGTCTATAAAGTACCCTGCACTTACATAAAGATAAATAATGCTCTCCTTTTTTCTTGTATGGATACTTTTGTATAAAATAAATGGTGCAGAGCAGCTGCAGTATTCCACCTCAGAGGAAGCTGCATTTTCACCTGTGATAAACGTTTTATGTGAATACCATGATCACACTGAAAAGCTGTGCTCTCAAAAAATTATTCCATAAAATTTATGAGTATGTCCCAGCTTTTGTACAGCTGTGTTTTAGATTATGAGATCTTTAGAGCAGAGATTGTCTTAATTTGGTGTCCAAGTCAGAACTGAATGCCTTGTCAGCTATTAATAAATAAATAACAATTAGTCTATAGCACACCACTTCCAGCCTTTTATGTCTGTAATGAACATTTAAAGCGCAGGCAGAAAATACAAAATCTTTATCGTTAATGGAAGAAAAAAAAAATGTTTTATATGCAGAAAGGTAATTGTTGTGGAAGAGCAGAATTTTGTTAAGGCTGGCAAATATATTCTGTAAAGTGCCCTGGCATCCATCAGAGGCAAAAGCACTCGAAAAATGTCAAGTCATTACTGTGAGGAAGGGGGCAGCGTGAGGTAAATTAACCTCAAGAGCATGAAAAGTCAGTTTATCCCCCTGAATGTACAAAGGCCAAAATGCCTCAGTTATCTCTTCCCTTGTGCTAGATAACATAGCTCCACTCAAAACAGACTGATTGCATAACTATAGGGCAACAGGTAGGAGGGCATCTAACAGTACCCCCAGAACATATGTATGCTTGGTGGTTCAGCCTTCCCTTGGCAAGAGCCACCTTCCGAAGCTATGGATAACTGACAAAATTCTCCTGCCAAAATGGGGCATCACTTTGGCATCTTTTGTCTGATCTTGCAAGCACATTACACCAAGGAGTTCCTTCTTCAGGGACTCCCTGTTTAACCATTCCTCTCCAAAAGGGACTCCCTGTCCTGGCCCTTTGATCTTGGATTTCCTCACTGCTATCTCACTAAAAACAGTAAGACCTCAGGTGAGAAATCCAAGATTCTTCTGCTACTGGAATCTGCTTTGGCTTTATTTGAGACGAAGACTTCCTCAGACTTGATTTCTCGGGAAATCACTACACGTTGGTGTCAGAATACTCATTTGTGGCTGGGAATTAACTGCCTCATTTACAAAAAGCAGCAGCTTGGCTCACGCAGCACCAGCACTAGCATTCACATTCCTAGCCCCTGAAGGCAGCATAAAACACAGATGAAGACTGGTGGGAACCGAACGGCTTCTTCTGGCTTTCAGGGCAGGTTCCACCAGCACTGTCACAGCTTTCATTCCCAGGCCCCTGAGCACCACAGCACCCACCCTCAAGGGCACTCTTTCCAGAATTCATCCCACAGTCCCTTAGGTGCATTAGGACACGCATCTCAGAGTACAGGCACGGGGATCTGTAGGTTCAGACCCCAAGCACAGCGAGGTCTGCCCCGCACAATGACTGTATTCCCACAGATACAAGCACAGCAGGACCCACATGGAGAACTGACACTCCACCCCACCCGTGCATCCTTGGACACTGGCACTACAAATCACTGCTCCTGTCTCCTCAAAGCTTTTTTTGGCCACTATTATCGTTCTCAATGACCCCTAAATGACAGAAATTAATTCACACCAGTGATGATTAAGGCTGAGTCCAGGATGAATAAACCAGGGAAAGAAAGTACAAGGGAAAGGGCAGAGAGGCTTCTTACAAATAAATAGGGATAAGGTCTCCCATAAGCTAAACAGTGAGGGAAAGAATCAGGTCAATTCCATATAGCATATAAGGGAGCTAAATGACTGAAACTGAGAAAGACACACAGAAAAAGGTGGGGAGAGCTTCAGAAACAGAAAGAGCTGAAAGATTAAAAGCAAGCAGATATAGTGAGAGAAGAAGAGACAGAAAACAAGGACAGAAGGTGAGAGAGGACAGCCAGGAATAGAGAGGTGATATAATGTGGTCACTCACTCTGTCTGGAAGATTTTCTGGAGGGAGGTGGATTATCTTCAATGCTGGTTGCTGGGGTGCTGCCCTTCACACTCCTTCTCTGAGACCCATACTCAGACCGTTGCTGTCAGCTATTCCAAGGGTTTCTTCGAAAAATATTTCGAGGGCGAAAGGATTGTGGATGAAATCAGGATCTTGGGTATTAAAACAATCTGCTTGGGATTGTCAGTCCCCTAAAACTGCTGGTTTTATACCGGGATGGAGATCCTGTCTCCCTTTTGGCAGCGAACTACTAAAGGGGTGTTCCCCTGGGAAACAGCCTTTTCACTGACGGTCAGATTATTTCAGAAATCAATTTCCCCAATCTGCCTACCTAGAAATCTCTTTTCTCTAGGTACACCTTGCCTGTAAGGGGAAAAAAAAAAAAAATCTCTTTCTCTAAAACAATTCTTGCTATCTCTGTGGATATTATCAGTGAAATCTGCCTTTTCCTCTCCCTGTAACTAGGAGGTGTGTCTTCTCTCCTTGCACCGGGTATTTGAAGAAAACCCTCTTGGGATTAGGGGATGAGGGATCTTCCTTGGGATGAAGGAGGATGAGATCAGTATTGGAAATTACCTATATCTCCAGTTAACAGCAACTGGAAAAGGAAAATAATAGCTAAATCTCTCTCTCCTTCTCTCCCTTGTTTTGCTCTATCGCCTGCTGAGCAGATGTAAATAATTAAAATTACCAGGTAAGTATCTGGAGCTCCTGCTTATTTCTGTCTTGGGAACTGCCTCTCCTGGGCATACAAGATTTCTTCTGTAAAGATTCCCACTACTACCTGGACTGGGGAAGGGCTGTCTGCTCTGCCTGAGAGAAGACTTTCCTCAGCAGCAGGAAGGAGTAGGCAGTAAAGGTTATTCTCACAATCCTCAGGAACTGGGGTCTGAGGACACCTCTCTCCTTAACAACTATCGAGGGAGCTCCAGAAGGCTCTGTTCCACAGCGAGGAAGAACAGACCTGCCTCTAGATAGTCACTGGGGCTGGGTGCCGGGGGCCTCCGCGCCCCCTTGGCTCGTTAGTGGGGAGGGGGGCGAGTGTTAAGCTCCCTCACCAGCTGCGGGGAAGGGGCCTGGCAGGGGGGGCCGCCGGGGTGTCCCCACGCCGGGCGCGGGGCTGCCTAACGGGGCTGCGGACGGGGCGGGGGGCGGCGGGCAGGGTTTCTCC